>BQNB010020681.1:8026-60924 GCA_026074375.1 Tanacetum coccineum | reverse complement strand
TTTAGGAATTAATTTGCTATTTTCTAGGATTTTTAATAGGTTAAATTAGTTTTTAATTCATAAAAAATAATAAAAAAGTAAAAAAAAAATATAATTCCTTTTTAGAAAATTTTCTTTTATCTTTTTAGAGGTTTAGAAACTAAGTTTGTATTTTTAGGGTTTAATTTTGACTTAGTTGATAATTTAGTGTCTTTTTAGGATTCTCGTATTGATTTTTGTGCTTAGTTGTTAATTTAGAATACATAATTTGCTTTTCCTATAGTTTTAAGATCCATAATCAATCAAAATATTTGTTCTATTCAAGCATTGATATCAAACGTCACTCGACCGTCCATTCACGACTCGTTGGGAAAACGACCCGGGAATTCAGCTTCTCGGTTTACTACAATTGTGAATTTATATCCTCATTATATATTTATAAGTATTTATTTATTTATATATATTTATAAAAGGGTTAAATTTTCAATACCAATTATCACTAGTACAAATATAGGATTTCGTCACACATGTTGTTTTTTGAACGGCCACACAGTCAGATATTTATGTGACTAAATGTATCAGAATAAAATAAACAGCCACACTGAACTCATTTTGTGTGACCATTTTGGAATTTCATTGTCACATATTTGAATATTTATGTGACTAGAGGTAACTAGTAATTTTTTGTTGATTATTTAGTCACTTATAATTTTGAACGTGTGACAGATACAAATAAGTTTGAAATATTAGTCACACTATATATATACATATGTGACAAATATATGTCACACAATTGAACAGTATGACCAAAATCCATATATGGTCACATGAAGTAATTGTGTATGTGGCTAAATCATATAGTCAAGTTTGTCACACATTATTTAAAAGTGACTGCTATTTTTTGCTGAATATTTAGCCACATGAATTTGAAATGTGTGACAACTGAAAAGTAAGTTTGAAGCATTAGTCACGATATACATTTAAAAGTGACAAATATATGTCACACACTTGAACAGTGTGACCAAGTGTCATATATGGTCACATTAAACCATAGACATACATGATTAAGTGTAACCAAAATTTGATACATATTGTCACGTAAGTTAATATGTGTGTCTAAAGTTTAGTGTGTAGTTGCTTGCCAAAATCTAATATGTATAGTCACATTTAATTGTAGCATGATTATGTGACTATAGGCTTTACAATAGTCACAAATGTGTATCTAAATTATGTTTATGGCCACATTATAAAATATTTTTCATACCAAAAACATTTTGGCTCTTCCTTCTCCCTCTCATTGTTCCCGCTAACAATTTTCCCCAAAATCTCAAACCCACGAAAACAAATACCATTTCCCTAAAATCACACCTTACTGCCTCACTACTCTCACCAAACAAACCCTAACCATTCTCTTAAATTTTTATCATCATAATTCAACAAGGAAAATTGTTTTAGCCTTTTTGTTCCCCTTTCTCTTTCATAAACCATAAAAATTCAGCCCCACCCAACTCCTTACTCACACATCAGTGCTACTTCACACAAAGCAGGTATAATTTTTACTTTCATTTGGAAATTGTTTAATTTTTGATTTTAAAGTTTGAACCTTATTCCATGAGGTCTGCTTATACCCTCACAATATGGATATGTAATTGATGTTTGTTATTTGTATATACTATTCAGTAACAAAGGGACACTTGTTATATATGTGTTGGATTTGTATTCGGAGTTGTTCCAGTAAGCTTGTTTCAAGTGCATATGTAATAGCTTTTTTAATATATTAAGAACATTTAAGGTGTTTGGTTAAGCTTATGGTAAAAGATGTTATCTTTTTTTAGAAGGAAATAAACTAATAAGCTTGGTTTAGGATTTTTAAGAAAGACAAAAAATTAATCATGTATCTGTTCTTGTTTTGTATTCTCACTTTTTAAATCCATGTCTAACACATGTAGTTGGATTTGTATACTGGGGATTTTTATATGTATAGTTAGGATTGATGAGTGATAAGCTCTTAACAGGTTAATCTCACTACTTAAGAGGTAATCTCCATGCTTTCATTTGCTACTTGAATGGTGGGGAGGTAGAGTCCATGTTATTGTGCTAGCCTACAGGTAAGGACATTTATTACTATTTACAAGTTGTCTTATTTAGGTTGTATCTTTATGCAAGGAAACTCAATTCCATAATCGTACGTAGTCTATGAAACTCAATTTGGTTGGCACTTGGTCGTGATGCATCTGCGAAGTAAGTAGCTATACAAAAGCTGTTATCTTTTTGTATATTATGACCACTTTTTGCATCTTTAGTTGATTTGTAAATTATTTATTGTTTTAAGTTGAAATAATCAAAGTTGAATCTTTTTTTTCATCAATGATTAATTGGTTATGATAGCTTTATGTATGCATCGATGGTTTTTTATAAATTGACGGGATCTTACAAACTGATGTTAGAGTGAAATGGTTCTTCAGTGGAAAAGTAATGCCCTGGCTAGTGGCACCCCGTCCAGTGTGTTATCAATCGCATCTAATGCCGATAGGGAATTGCTGTAGTATTTCCCATTATAATTTATTGGTTACAACATCTAAACCCTACTTGCTGTGAGGATCATTTATCGTATGATTTTGAAGCTTTTTTCCTTATTTGTTGTACCCTAATTAATAATTATGGATAACAGGGTGTTTGGGATTGTTTAATTTATATTAATTGTTAGGCGACTTGATTTTGATGATGCATGTTTTGTCTACTATCATTTTGATGGTGCAGGTTTTGTATGTTGTCATCAAGTCTTAGAAGAAGCTGGTGCGACCTTTGCTTTATTCAAGTCTTAGAAGAAGTTGGCTCTCACTCATTTAAAGGTTCTGATGTATTAACTGTCATGACCAAGTTTAGGGAATGCCCATTTTTAGTAACAGTTTTGGCTACACTAGGTGAGCTACATAACTAAGCATTTTCCAGAATATACAAAACCTTATTACACGGTATCTAACAAAGTGCATCCTTTTTTATCAGGTTCAGATGCTTCAATCGTTTAATAGAGCCCTTAAACTTGTGTCTCTTTGATAATGAGACTATTGTTCGAAACCTTTGACCAAGGGGTTAATTGATTATTTAGAAGTAAGTGACCAGGACTTCAAAGGAGATCTTACTGCCAAAATTTGCTCCATTGTGGAAAAGTAAGTGAAGAGTTAATCCGTATACTAAGTGTGTAATTGTCTTTGATAATTACAATACTCTTATGACACCACTGTCTACATGGTTTAAAATTATATGATCATGTAAACATACCTTAGAGTGTGGTGCATATATAATTACTTTTGACCTGACTATGCTGGATAATTTTATGTTTTCATATACGACTCTTTTCTAGGCTTTCCCCGGATAAACTTTGGTACATTGATCAGATGCTCAAGGTTCTTTGTGAGGTATAATATTTTAATAGCTTTTCCATATTATAATTTTCATAGTTAATATACTTCTTTTTTATATCTGGCCTATTCCATACTTCCATTTCATCAAAAGTTAATATTTTTGACTTACATATTAATAGTGGTGGCCTAATGGGTTGGGTTGTGTAGCAAGTTAAGTGGCTACGGGCAAAATTTAGCATATCTTATATAATCTTTCGATGGATTAATATTTATCTGACATTCTCTCCAAATTTTTGTTTAATCTGAACTATTCTGCACAGGTAACAGAAAATGATGCAGTGGATGTTATAGAGCTTGCTATCAATCGACATACTTCGGATCTTACTACGAGGTCAATGTGTTTGATTGCTTTGCTCAAGCTGTCTTCACGTTTCCCTTCTTGTTCACAGTAAGTTCATAAGTTTTGCAGTAAAGTACACTTGTTGTCTGATATGTTGTATATTAGAGCGGTTGGTTACCGATCTTTATGAGGCATTTTAACCGTTCTTTTTAGCCTTTTTTGTAGTAGTGATAGTTGGTGCTGTTTGACTTGGCAAAGTCAAACAAAGTAGTTTCCCGGCTAATGGTCTCCAACTTCTGTAAGTGCTGTCTTCATCTCTTACTTCGTATGATATTAATTAATGCTGCCCAATATGATATTATTACTGCTCATGTTAATAATGCTCAACATAATGCTGCCAATATGATATTAGATGTGCCTTTATATTTATCTTGCTCGTTCGTAGTTATTACATGCTGCTTTTATATAGTGCTGCTAGTTTGTTCTTTGTTAAATATGCTATTGGGATGATTAAGGGAAATTCATGTATGCTTTATATATATGTTAATCTGTACGGAGTGTATCTAGTGTTGTTAGAAGTTTTGTGCTAGGGCAGGTACCTTTCGATTGTTATTTTTAAAGGTTATGCATGTTTGTGTAGTAAACTTGTGTTGTGGTTGTATGGGCATGGGATGGTGATCGTTTGATAGTGTGTAGGTGACGAGCTCCGCTGACAGAAGCGAGACATTGTAGCTGCATTGGCATCTTTTTTTAAGAAACATACATAATAACTATCCTTTATGCAACTACTTAGAAATGTTATTGATTGTGTTTAGCAGAGAAATTTGATTTATTATGACATTTACTATTGTTTATCTTGGTTCAGTTATATACATTCGAGTTTTATTCAATTTGAAAATTGCTTTTTGTTTGTTTATATATATATATTTTATTATATATTTAAGATATAATTAATTTATATATATATATATTTAATATTTATATATATATATATATATATATATAGGGGGACCATTCAATACAAAACCACTTTTTTGTACAGAACCCACAGAACCACTTTGGACCAATAGATATTAGTATATTTTAATGTTTTTCTTAATTCAAAGGGTATAATAGTCAAAAAAAACATTTTAATTTTCTTTTTTAGATTTTTTATTTAAAAAATGTTTTTTTATTTCCTTAATTTTTGGAATTAATTTTTTTTTATTTTATTTTTTTAAGTAATTATAATATTTTTCAGAAATTCAGGGGCATATGTGTTTTTTTTAAAAATATTGTAAATTTACGTATGTTTCTTGCGTAGATTGTTTAGACATCAAACTTATAATTTTTAAATGGTAATTGCACTTATGGTTATGGTTTACATTTTTTAATCTTTGAAATTTATAACCAAAAACATAAACATATACATGTAAACTCTAAATTTATAACAAAGCAAAAACCTAATACAATACATAATTTTGATATCAAATGAAATTAAATTAAATTACAATACGGATGTGCAAGAGATTAAAAACATGTGTGCACGCTTCAAGAACATATATGCACGGCTTCGAGAACATATATGCACGACTTCGAGAACATTTGTGTTTTGCAAAAATATAAATGTGCACGTCATCATAAACATGTGTCTTTGGCATAAATTTAAATGGTTGCACGTTATCCATAAAACATGTTAGCACTCTTCGATGAACATACGTGTCGCTTCACTTTCATCATTGTTTTGAACTATATGGATGAATTAGACTTCCTGTAACATATGTGCAAAGTTGCGAGTCTTGGTCATTATAATTAGATACATATATGCCACACTCTCAAAAAACATATATGCAGCCGGCGATTCTTGTGACATTGTACTTTAAATGCATATTAAGATAAAACATACATGATTTATTAATTCACGGAATTCAGATATAGGTATACATGATCTTGCTTTTATCCACTTTTTTACTGCTTAAAAAAACCACCTATTGAGTCACTAAGCAATTTATAAACTAGCTATTTTCACAACATGACAAGTCCGTAAAAAGCAATCCATCATTTGTATTCCAAAATAATAAAGAGATGCGAATGTAATATGTTACTTTAGATATGTGTAATTGGTGAACAACAATAAACAGTTAGCACGTTACCCCCTTTCTTCTCGGACAAGACAAAACACTTCACCACATTCCGTGGCTTCGTCATCCACAAAATCAAACCAGAAGCGAGATTCCATATTAATAATATAATATCAAACACCTTAAATCAGTGATAAATAGTAGATTCGATATCCGGCGTCGTCATATTCGACATTCGGACGCCGTCGTCCAGCTTTAGCACAACCACCACATCGTTTCCGGATTTAAATGGAACTTTTAATATGTAATAAAATGCAACAAATCTGTCTAGTGGGTTTGGTTCTTGTGGAATCGAATCAGGTTCAAGTTCAGGTGGGTTCGGTTATGGTGGATTCGCCTCCTTGCCCACAACCGGTTCGCAATCGTCATCCTCCTCTAGCACAACCATCACCCCAGCATCGATAAAAATCACAATGAACCAATATCTGATGAGTTTTGTTTATACTTGGCGGGAGCATTGGAGCCTATGGAGGAACCATGGCCCGACTGATGGAGAAACAAGGTCGTCTTAAAATCCGTGTGGCCTACGGGGCTAGGCAACGGAATTTCTATCCCCCCCCCCCTCTATCCCTCCCTCCTTCCTTTTTTTCCTCCACGGTCACTAAAGAAGATTAATGGAGATGTAGACTTTTTGATGGGTTTGTTGACTGGAGATGGTTGGGGCAAGGAGAAAAGTGGTGGCGAATTGAAATAAAAGAGGAAAGAGATAAGAGAAGTTTGACCTAATTTAATTTATTCCTACTTATATTGGAGATAAGTTTGACCCTAATTTAATTTTCCTACTTAAATGGAGAGGTACGTGAGCTGTTCGTGAAAATTATTAATATTAAAATTCCTAAAAATTCCTAACAGATTTAATTGTCTTTATTTACAATCCTTTTGATTCATTAATTACATTAATGGAAAGGAAAGTGAATCTCATCCATTGATAGAATCGATCTAAAGGGTTTCGTTCTTACTTAATTGGTTTGTAGGTTTTTTACAAAAAAGTGGTTTGTAGTGAAAATCCCCACTTATATTATTTATATATATATATAATATATATATATAATATAATGACAAAAATTATTGATTTGTTTATAGTGTTAAGAGATTGCATCATAATAAGGTCACGCTTTATCTATATTATTGGTCACTCTTTGTTTAATTTGATGTGTGTGACTAAATATTACAAAATGTCACACATACTAAAAATTCATCTGACCATTGGATGAAGAATAGTCACACAAAATACACATTCACTTGACTTTAAATAACATATGGTCATACTTATTAACACTTTTGGCCACTTTTGGTTAACTTGTATGTGACTAAATAAAAAAAACATGCTTTGTGTGACTAAATATTACAAAAGGCCACACAAACATACAATAATGTGACCAATTGATGAACAATGTCACAGTAAAATACACATTTACTTGATTTTAAAGAAGCATTATGGTCTCATTATTAAGACTTGTTGGCATTTTTTTAAAATTGTAATGTGACTAACTCCGAAAAAACAACACCCGCTGTGCGACTAAATCATCACAAACGTCACATTTATTATATATTCATGTGGCCACAGGACGGGAAATAGTCACACAAAATACACATTTACTTGAATAAATCATCTCAAATGTCACATATATTATATATTTATGTGGCCAAAGGACGAACAATAGTTACTCTCAAAAACCATTCGTGTTGGGGGGGGGGGGGGGGGATTAGAAGTATTTACGGTAGTAAAATACTGGTTTAATCCAACATAACTTGTGCTAATTTATCACAATATTTGGTTTCGGGTTCACTCTTTTTCAATGGGAAATAGCAGAACTCCCAAACGTGACGTATCGTGACTACAGTGGCGGGATCTTTAGTGACAAACACCAAAAAAAACACGTGTGGCCATATGTATATCGTCACACATTTTTGGAGTGACCAATACCAGTTTTTGTACCAGTGAGTAGGTTTATATGGGTTTTCTTTCTAGCTACCAAGGATGAGACTAGTGGCATTCTTAAGTCCTTTATAACTTGTATATAAAATCTAGTAGATCACAAGGTTAAGGTGATTAGGTGTGATACTGGAACTGAATTCATAAACAAAGAATGAATCAGTTTATATGATGAAGGGTATTTGGAGACAATTCAGTGTTGCTTAACTCCTCAAAAAATAGAGTTGCTTCGAGAGCAGGAATAGGACACTAATTGAGGCTGCTAGGACTATGCTAGCTGATTCTAAGTTGCCAATTACTTTTTGGGCAGAAGTAGTAGTTAATAAGCTTGTTATTGTTGCAAAATAAGAGTGTTAGAAGTAAGCCTTCTTATACAAGGACCTATTAGAAACTTTTTCATGGTAGAACACCAACTTTAAGTTTTACGAGACCATTTGGGTGTCCAGTTACCATTCTCAATACCATAGATCACTTAGGAAAATTTAATGGTAAGGCTGATGAAGGTTTCTTTGTTGGATACTCTTTAAATAGTAAAGCCTTTAGAGTATTCAATAGTAGAACAAGGATAGTGGAAGAAAACTTGCATATTAGGTTTAGTGAGAATACATCTAATATTGTAGATAGTGGACCAGATTGGCTATTTGATATTGATGCACTAACAAGAACAATGAATTATGAGCCAATTGTTGCAGGTACACAGTCTAATGGTTTTGCAGGTACAAAAGTAAGTGATAATGCAGGTCAAGCTAGAAAG
Source organism: Tanacetum coccineum (assembly GCA_026074375.1). Classification (NCBI taxonomy): domain Eukaryota; kingdom Viridiplantae; phylum Streptophyta; class Magnoliopsida; order Asterales; family Asteraceae; genus Tanacetum; species Tanacetum coccineum. Next base: position 52,430 of record BQNB010020681.1, on the reverse strand, counting down.
GAGACAGAACCTGTCAAAGATTACATTTTGCTACCATTATGGACTGCTGATCCATCATATTCCCAAGATCCAAAGAGTTCTCATGATGATGGATCCAAACCTTCAAATGACGGTGGAAAGAAGTTTAATGAAGATCCAAGAAAAGATAGTGAATGTAATGATCAAGAGAAGGAAGACAATGTTAACAGGACTAACAATGTTATTGCTCCTAACACAAATGAAGTTAATGCTGTTGGTGGAAAAACAAGCATTAAACTTTCATTTGATCCAAATATGCATGCTTTGAAAGATGTTAGTATATTTGACTTCTCAAGAAATGATGAAGATGATGGTGCAGAGGCTGACATGAATAATTTGGATACAACAATCTAAGTTAGTCCTATTCCAACTACAAGAATTCATAAAGATCATTCTCTTGATCAAGTGATTATAGATTTACAATTAGCTACACAAACAAGAAGGATGTAAAAAAATTTTGGAGGCGCATGGAGTTTGTTATGATACTATTCAACAAAGAACAAACCATAAGGACCTTCAAAACTGCTTGTTTGCTTACTTTTTATCACAGGAAGAACCAATATAGGTAATTTATGAATTGAAGGTCCAAGTGGTTAGAGGATATGCGAAGAGCTTATACAATTCATGTACAAAGAAGTTTTAGACTTTAAGTGGATTTACCATTGAAATAGGGTTTAGGCTCTAATGGGTTTTCAGGGAATAAAATGGATGAAATGGGAATTGTTGATAAGTAATTAGAGCAAGATTGGTTACTCAAGGGTTACATACAAGAAGAAGGGATTGACTATGATTGAAGTTTTGCCCTGTTGCAAGATGGAAGCAATTAGGGCAATTTTTAGCTTATGCTTCATTTAGGATTTTGTGGTGTATCAATCGGATGGTAACAAAGTGATTTCTCTATGGGAAGATTGAAGAAGAGGTGTATGTATGTCAACCACCAGGATTTGAAGATCCAGACTTTCCTGATAAAGTATACAAGGTTGAAAAGCACTGTATGGACTGCATCAAGCTCCTAGAGCTTGGTATGAAACCTTGTCAACATATCTGTTGGAAACAATTGAGTCTTTCCAAAGAGGGAAAAACTAAACAAGAAATATAAAACCTTATTCATCAAAGCAAAAAACAAAAAGGTGATTTTTGGTTGTGGTCAAGTCATATGTGGATGATATCATCTTTGGTTCACAAAGCAAGGAAGTCTATGCACTGGCATTTTGAGAAGTTGATGCAATGAGAAATTAAGATGGTTCTATAGGAGTACCTTACATTCTTCTTGGGATTACAAGTGCAGCAGAAGAAGGATGGCGAAGAAGGATGGCATATTTATTAGTCAAGATAAATATGTTGAAGAAATTTTAAAGAAATTTGGGTTTACAAAAGTCAAGACTGCAAGCACATCAATGGAAACTCAAAAGCCTATGCTCAAGGATGAAGATGGTGAAGAAGTGGATGCTTATATGTATAGGTCAATGATTGGTTCATTGATGTATCTTACATTTTCAAGACCTAACATCATGTTTGTAGTGTGTGCCTGTGCTAGATACCAAGTCAATCCAAAAGTTTCACATCTTCATGTCGTGAAAGGGATTTTTAGGTACTTAAAAGGTCAACCAAAATTGGGCCTTTGGTATCCAAAATATCCTCCTTTTGATTTGGTAGCATACACTGATAGTGATTATGCTGGAGCAAGCTTGGATAGGAAGTCTACAACAGGAGGTTGTCAATTTCTTGGATGTAGATTAATATCATGGGAGTGCAAGAAACAGATAGTGGTTGCAAATTCCACAACAGAAGCTGAGTATGTGGCTGCTTTAAGTTGCTGTGGACAAGTGCTTTGGATTCAGAATCAACTACTTGATTATGGGTACAATTTTATGCATACCAAGATCTTTATTGACAATAACAATACTATTTGCATAATCAAAAATCCTATTTTTCATTCAAAAACAAATCATATAGAGATTAGACATCATTTTATTAGAGATTGCAATGAAAAGAAATTGATTCAAATGGTCAAAATTCATACTGACAAGAATGTTGCAGATTTGCTTACAAAAGCTTTTGATGTAAGTAGATTTCAATATTTGATTGTTAGTATTGGAATGGTGAATCTTTAAAGTCTTTTATCTCTTTATGTTTTTTTATAAAGTTTGGTATGAATTAGTACTATTATTCATGTCATTAAAAGTTTCTGCTGTTAAGTATAATAAATACTGCTGGTTATACTTAATACTGTTGAGTTACAACTGTTAGTTATACTTAATACTGCTAGGTATAATTAATACTTTGATAATTGTGAAAATTGCTATGGCTTGTGTTTTCTTGGTTTTTGGACAACATTTTGCAGGAAAAGCAAAGAAAAGTGTTAAATTGATGATGTAAAAAAGCTGTTTAGAATGGAATTGGAGTTAATACCGGTGACAAAAAGTTAATGCTGCTAGGCATAACTTACTACTGCTGGTTCTAAGTTAATGCTGCTAGGCATACACTTACTACAACTAAGTTACTACTGCTAGGTGAAAGTTAATGCTGTTGAGGGTATTTTCATAAATACTTCGATACAGTTTCAAAAATCGATCTTTTAATCACCAATCACATCTTTTCAAATACTCTCTAACTACAAACCCTAACTCAATTTTATCATCCATTATCAAAACTCAACATAAATGGCGATCCTAAAGTTTGCTGATACTCATAATATGGTCGCGTTTTTGTCTAAACCCGCAGAATGTGATGGGTTTGAACAAATTGTAGACTTTTTGAATGCACACCCTATAAAGTATGCATTAACCGTTAATCCCACTATATATACTTTGTGCATTGAACAATTCTGGTCTACTATCAAGGCAAAAACTATCAATGGGGAAGTACAATTACATGCCCTAATGGATGGAAAAAAGATAATCATCACTAGAAATCAAATGTAAGAGGAGATCTTCACTAGAAATAGCGGAAGGTATGATTTGTCTACCAAATACTACCATCTTTGAACAACTTACACAGATAGGTATATGAGAAAAATTTCACAATTGCACACTTAGTTATAAGCCATTCTTCTCTCCACAATGGAAATTTCTGATTCATACTATTCTACAATGTCTAAGTCCAAAGACTACAACATGGAATGAGTTTAGTAGTACTATGACATCTGTAATTATTTGCTTAGCTACAAACCAGAAGTTTAATTTTTTAAAGTTCATTTTCAAAAGTATGGTTAGGAAGTTGGATAATTTGTCTGGGAAGTTTTTGATGTATCCAAGATTTATACAAGTGTTTCTGAATTAACAACTTGATGGGATGCCAACACATAAGAGAAATTTATAAATGTAACCTCTTACTAAGAATGTATTTTTTGGAAATATGAGAAGGGTAGGCAAAGGTTTTTCTGGTAGAGTAACACCTTTATTTCCAACAATGGTGGTACAAAACCAAGAAGAATTGGGTAAAGGTTCATAAATTCCAACTGATCCCCATCACACACCCACCATTATTCAATCATCAACTCAACCTCAAAAGACACAAAAACTTAGGAAGCCTAACAGAAAGGACACTTAGGTACCTCAGCCTAGTGATCCTACTCTAACAATGTTAAAGATGAGGTAGTTCCAAAAGGATTGGATGACAGTTGGTTGAGGGCTGCCACTAAGTGCTTCTAGCTAGAAAGCAGAGCAGACAGTGTAACATAAACTTAAGTACCCAATCCAAGGCAACACTTAATGAATCTAGCTCCCTAAGAACTACTTCAGGTGGTGGTCCAGGTGCCAAGAAACCATGGGGGATACTATTGCTCAAACTAGGTTTGAGAATGTATCTAAACATTCTAATGATTCACTGCTCGCAAGAGGTAACACACTTCAAAGTGATGAGGATAGACTTAAACTTGATGAATTGATGACATTATGTACCATTTTACAATCCAGAGTTCTTGATTTGGAGAAGACAAAGACTACTCAAGCTAATGAGATTGCTAGTTTGAAAAGGAGGGTCAAGAAGCTTGAAAAGAAAATAAGTTCAAGAACTCATAAGTTGAAGAGACTATACAAGGTTGGTTTGAGTGCTAGGTATATATCCACTAGAGATGAAAGAAAGTTTAGTGAGGACACAAAACAGGGGAAGATTAATGTTATTGATGCAGATAAAGACATTACACTAGTTAATGTTCAAGATAATGCTGATAAATTAATGTACGATGTGGGTACTATGACTGGTGATGAGGTGTTTGTAGAACAAGAAGTTGCTGCTAAAGATGTGAATTTAACTGTTGATGAAGTTACTTTGGCTCAAGCACTTGCAGCTTTGAAAAGTGTAAAACCCAAGGTAAAAGGAGATGTTATAGAAGAGCCAAATGTATCAGTTAATGCTGCTAGTGCTTCAACAAAGGTTAGTGCGGCTACAACAACATCTACTACAATTCTAACTCCAAGGAAAAGAATTGTTATTACTGAGCTGGGTACACCTACAATAACGAGATCTTCACAACAACCATCACAGGCAAAAATTCAGGACAAAGGCAAAGAGAAAATGATAAAACCTAAACCTATGAAGAAAATAAGTAAGAAAGATCAACTCATGAGTGATGAAGAAGAAGCTAAAAGATTACAAGCTGAGTTTGATGAAGAGGAGAGACTTGCAAGGGAGAAGGATGAAGCCAATGTTGCCTTGACTGAAGAATGGGATGATATTCAGGCTAAGATTAAGGCTGATCATGAATTGGCTCAAAGACTGCAAGCAGAGGAGCAAGAAGAGTTGTCTGTTGAAGAAAAGGCAAAATTATTTCAACAACTCTTGGAGCAAAGAAGAAAGCACTTTGCTGCTAAAAGTGCAGAAGAGAAGAGGAACAAACCACCAACCCAAGCTCAACAAAGAAAAATCATGTGTACTTACCTAAAGAATATGGAAGGAAAGAAGCTCAAAGACTTGAAGAACAAATCTTTTGATTCTATTCAGAAGATGTTTGACAGAGCTTTCAAGAGGGTGAATACATTTGTTGACCATCAAAAAAGACTTTGTAGAAGGTAGTTCAAAGAGAGCAGGAGAAAAGTTTGAACAAGAGAGTACTAAGAAGCAGAAGGTGGATGAGGATAAAGATACAACATAGCTTCAAAGTCTAATGGAAGTCATTCCAAATGAAGAAGAGGTTGCAATTGATGATGTACCTTTAGCTACTAAGCCTCCAACCATTGTTGACTGCAAAGTTCTATAAAAAAGAAGAACATCTACTTTCAAATAATAAAGCTGATGGAATTGAAAAGATGGTACTAATCTTTAGAATAATAGCTAAGAGTGTTGACAGAGAAGATTTGTAGAGCTGTATAAGCGGAAAAGGCTAAAATATTAGATCCAACAAGACTAGTAGAGGATATGGATTAGCTGCTAGGGGAGGTATTTGAAGACAATGTTTGAACCACATGTAGAAGATGAAATCTGGAAGTTGCAACAAAGGTACAAAGTTTTGAGCTAGAATCTATTTGACTCCTATGGAGTACATTGCTTGAGTTTGCAATCTGGAATGATTTATATGCTGGTAGAAAAGAGATATCCCCTTACGCTACCTATAATTACAGATATGTTGAACAAGAAGCTTCAGGTTCATTATTTTAGTGAAATGGCATATTAGCTTCTTAAACTTCTCACAAAACAACTATAAAATCATGCAGTGTTTTGGTAAGCATCCTCCTGGTGATTATGGAGATTTTAATGGAGAAACTTGATGATTTTGGAGATAAATATCAAGTTTAGAGGAGGATTGTTGGGATTAAAAGCCTTCTTAATACTGTTAGTATTACTGATGTTCATATCTGAGTTAATACTGCTCAGTTGTGTTAGTATTGCTCAAGAACTTCAGAGAAAACTGCTAAGTGTTTACTACTGGGCATATAACAACAGTTAGTACTGCTAGTGTACAAGTTACTAAGTGCTAGCTCAGAGACTTAGAAGAAAAACAGCGCAAGTAGTTACTACTCTAGGTACAAAAGTTACTACTGTTATGTACAAAGTTAATGCAAGCTGAAAGAGTTAATGGCTGTTCGTGAAGAAGTTAGTAACTGCTAGTAGTTAGTAACTGCATATGTGGATTATATGAATTTATTTTGTGGTAAAGATATTGTATAAACTTTATTGTTAAAAGATTTGATATTCTTAGGAAAGTATTGTAAGTCGTTTAGGACTCCTTAGTGTATAAAAGGAGGTCCTAGGCATTAGAAGTTTGATACATCCTTCTTAGAATTATCATAAGCTTCAGGACTTTGTAACCTAATACATTGAGGTATTCATAATAATTAATAATATTAGAGCTTTTGATTAATGAATTTAGATGTTCAGATAATTACTTTTCATTGATAGTTCTTCTTAATAATAAAAGAATTAAGATTCGCATAATCTTAATACATAAACAAAGTTACTACTATAGTTATGTAGATTTACTAATATCACTAAACCTTTATACAAGCTTAAGGAATTCGATCTATTGAAGTGGGATCAACACATTTGTTTCTTGGCGAATATGAATGTTCTTCTCTTGCACTTGATAGAGAGGAAAGATGAGAATAAGAGATTAGATCACTTGAAACAAGAGAGTTATTTTTCTGCTGGGAATGGAGCAGTATTTATAGACAGGAAAAACTCAGCGGTAACTGAGGGTGGTCCCGGCGGTCCCAACTATATCTGGGAGCCGCCAGACCTATAAGGAGGCGGCCTAGTAGACTACGCTTCTGTTTTTGTCTTTTTGGTGGGAAGGTGTATCTGTTATGGAAACTTCATTTTTAGGGGGGAAATTTAAATTTCAAATTTATGTTTTAAATAAAACTTTTCTTTTCATTAGAAAATATGTTGTATAATTATTTTTGTGAAATACTTTTGTAAAAATATAATGGTTAAGAGAAAAATATTTTCTTGATCACTAATCATGGTTAATGATTTGTTTGTTCATACCTTAAGTGATTACTAATCTTAGAAGTGGAATTTAAACGATTTATAAATTTGTAAATGTTTATTTTTAACGTAAATCATTTTTACATTAAGTTTATCTATCAAAACACTGAGAGTATCAAAAATATAAATAAATGTTTTTAGACATTTATTTTATCAACAATCATCTCCCTTTTTGATGATGACAAAAATATAAAACTCCTTGTATAAAATTAAAGGTTCAATTATTAAAAAAGTTATTTCATTCCTATTTCTCCCTTTTTGTTGAATTCAAAAAGAATGATCGTCGAATTGTTGTAGAAAGAAAGAAGTTGACAATATCAAGACTCCCCCTTGATGTATACTCCCCCTCGTTTGGGGAATCAATGGATCGATCTTACAAAAATTATTTGCTACAAGACAAAGTTAGAGGTACAAGTGCAAGACAATAAATATTCTCCAACAAGTAGCACTTATAGCAATACATGCAAGTTAAATTAATACAAATAGCTTTTTATTCATAATCTTAATAACTCAATTAACAAGAAGCATACTACATGCAAGGAAAATAGAGCTAAGACTTAACAAAGAGACATTCATTCATACATTACACCACAATCTAAACACACTACATAAGGTAGATAAAGTTAATCATGACATAAATCCTAGATGATCCTTGATTCATAGGAAATGACTTTGAGCAAAAAGGTTAGGGTGACCAACTATGAGGTGATATGACCTAGTTTTCAAAGGTGAGGTAGAGAGAGTGAATTCATGGTGAAGGTGAGAAGATACTCAATGTGAGCAAACATTAGGTTTATCTCATCCCTAAGAGAAAAGATAAGATTGCAGTTGTGAAAGCAACAAAGATAAGTTAACCCATGATAGTTGAAGTAAATGGGATGACCCATGAGAGGTGGTTAAGGTAGTGGTTGTAGTGAAGGTGGTGATGGACTATTAAGAATGTGATCAAGAGGAGTGATTGGTGACAAAGAATGTGTGATATCTAAAGAAGGATGACTTTGAAGTGGTTGAGGGTTTGATAGTCTAGGAGGAACATCCGAGATGTTGTTAAGCAAAGGGTTTAAAGGTTACTGAGAAGTTGGTTTATTTGAGGATGGTGGTCAAATTTGAAGTTTTGATTGAAAAGAAGAAGATGTGTTTTCTTAGCTTGATGAGGTTTAATTGGTTGATGAAGTTTTTTATGGTGCATTTAGAGGAGTTGGAGATGAAGAAGTTGTTGTATGAGAAGGTGTAGTGGTGATATCTTCATCACTAGAAATGTTAACAAATAGTTGTCTAGGAGAGATTATGGTTAGTTTGATTTTCTTAGAAGGGTTAGAAGAAGAAGCTTGAGTGGAATTCATGGTAGGATGGTTTGAAGAAGATAAAGATGATAAGAAGAGTGGAAAGGATGGCTTATTTAATTAGGAGGCATAATATTGAAGTGGTAAAGCATAAGGATTAAGAGGATAGATTCCAAAAGTGGTTTAGCAAAATGTAAGAAGTTTAGCTAGGCCTAGAGAAAAGAATAATCAACAGCACAGAAAATCGGGTAGTCACAGTAAAATTTCCGTGACTCTGATGGCGGTCCCATAATTACATGGCGGTCCTAGATATATTAAGGGGGCCGCCCAATAATTATGGAGGCCGTTTTCTAGAGGAGAATGGACGCTGTTCCTAAAAAGTAAGACATAATTCGAAGTAAAACTATTCTAGAAAACTAAATGGGAAAGTTAACTAAAACTGCTGGCTGTATCAGACAGTCGATACGTCGTATTCAGTAGACTGGATACGCCATATCGATGTTTGATGTTGAATACGCTGTATTCAAAGAAAATGGATACGACGTATTCAATAAATAACAACAGACAACAGAAAAACAAAACTAAATTTATATTTAAAAAAAATTATACTAAAAATACCAATAAAACAAGAAATAAAACAATCACACTCCCCGGCAATGACACCAAAAACTTGATGTGTCATCGTGTAGACGTTATTTTATTATCAAGTTTTATTATTTATTTTATGCCGACTATACCTAAAAAACACTCTAACGGGCAGTGTACCCGGTCAGATATAGCTTTGTGGTAAGTAGGGCGTCGATCACTGAAAGTGAAAGTTAACTCTTAATTTTACCAGTATTTTATTTACCTAAGTTTAGTACTAATCTAAATTAATTATTCTAATTAAATCTAATTAAACTTAAACTAACGCAAAGAGGGGGGGTTTTCATCATGAGAGACTAGCACGAGTTTAATTTTAATTATCCTAAGGTGATGACAAATAACGCACACAAGTGATTAATAAAAGATTGAGAAGCATTCAAACGTGAGGAAAACGTATTAGCCAGTTTAATCTAATAATATGCCTTGATTGTCTATTCGTGCAATGATTGTATTAACTCGGTGGTATATTATTCCAAAGTTAGGTGGATCTTTTCCCTATACTTGAGGTTTGTCTCTAGTTAATCCTGTCACAATTAACCTAAACCCGCATGAAGCTCACACCGTTGATTATAATTTATATAGGAAACTATATTGGTGATTTTATTTATTTCCTGAGCTCATAGAGGCTTTACCAACTTACGCTTAATCGTAATTCATATATAGTTAGTCCACACCCACTTAACTACCTATGGAAAACGGGACGTTATGTGTTAATACTTAAGGTCACCAGCTTAGTCTTCTATGCACTTAACCATTAGATTCAAAACAGGGCTTTCAATTGGTGATCCTATTATTCTAGCGAGAGAATAGCGTTATATGTTTACATCCGGACTTTTAGCCTAGTCCAAACAAACACGAAGTTGCAGCGGCATTAAAAATGTAGGACTAACCCAGTTAAATGATAGCGAAAAACAATAATTTAAGCACATAAACAGGGTATGAGTTGATAACTTAATCAACATACAACGGAAAAGGAACAATCGATTAAAGGACAATTCTAAACATTATATTTATCTTAACTTAGCTAATACCTAAGGTATTAGCCGATAGTCATTGTAACAATACACGAAATCATAGATGAACGATTAAACATCATGCTAACCGAGTGCATATAGTGGATTGTAGAGATAACAAGAGTTTTCCCCTTGATCGGACCACTTTTCAGGACCTTCTTGGCTTCATTGATCTTCTGGAAATCAGACTTGGTGGCTAAAAGCATATCTAAAATTGTATTTAGGTTTTGGTATTTATAGACTCTGAAAATTGGTCGATACGGCGTATTAGAACTCAATACGGCGAATCAGGGTTGCTTGGCTGTGGTGCTCAAGAATAAAATTTTCCAGGTATTTTCTTGAGCTGATTTGGTAACGGCGTAGCTGACTCTGGATACGGCGTATCGGACCTCCTCATACGCAGTTATCAGACTTATTGGGTTACGGCGTATTGAGCTACCTCCGTTACGGTGAATTAGGGGTCCTTTGGGTTACGGTCGTTTTGGGCTACTCTGGTTTATGGGTGTTTTGTACTTCTTGTGTCGGCGTATCGAGCTTTCTTGGTAAGAGTATTGCTGATGTGTGTTTTATTGATATTTGACCATAATATAATATACGACGTATATATTGATGTGGATATGGTGTATTCTTCAAAGTCAGGCAATGGTCTTTTGATTCGTCAATGTCTTGGATACGTCATATAGGTCTAGAATGTATTTGCTGTCAGATCAGTAGACTTTCTCAAACTCTTCATTTATGCTCCAAAATGCGTGCCTTTTAGCTAATCTTCACGAAGTACTCCATAATTTCTGCAATTCTCAAATACAAATGATTAAGTAACGATTCCATGCAATAATAATACAAAATGGGTAATATACATGGGATAAATTATGCTATAAAAGTGACGTTATTTGATGTCATCAAATATCCCCCAACTTGAATCCTACTTGTCCTCAAGTAGCCTTTAGAAGTTTATAAAAATGTATCCCTAGGGATATGTTTCGTTTAAGTATTTATTTGATCTATTACAAGTACACAACCAAACACCTCACGAAATAGGAAGATGAAAACACTCAAATCACTCAACTAATCTATGTGGTAACATGTAACTAATTCGCTCAATTGCTCGGTCATGACGAGTATTCTATCATAAGCTTGGCAAGATTCACATCTCTTACTCGCTAAAGCTAAGTGTAACACAAGTTTTTTTTTGTAATAAAGTAAATAAGGGTTTGTATATATAGGCTTAGGGTTGATTACTCTAACTAATCTTTATCGATACCAATATTTCTAGGAGGGGGACAAAAGACCTCACATACTACCGTAACGATGGGATAGAAAATATGTGACTGCTCACTCCCACCGCGATTAAAGCTAAAGAGTTTAAGAGTAGGAATAGATTAGGTAATATAGGGTATGGGAATCTTCTTAACTTTTCTATAATAGTAATAAACCAACAAGGCAGCTGAGGCATGCCATACAATGGCACGTAACGTCGGAATAGAAATGGCACGCTCACGATCAATCCCCATTCGCGTAAAACCCAATGGTTAATGATTAGGAAGGGAATTATATTTTTGTTAAATAAAAGTACGAAACAATTAGTTTAAGTCTAAAATACAAATTTGCTAGACCCTTTTCCCCGACCGTTACATGATAAGATACTGCGATATTACAACCTCTTGATCATTAGATAAAAAAACAACAACCTAAGGTGGCGTTCCCGTAACGGTTCAGCTTCCCAATCATTCCTACTTTACATTACTTTACAAGTATAGTGGCGTTATCTTCCAACTTTATACAATACTCTACTATCATCGTTTTGTATCACACGAATAAATCGATCCTTCGTTGTCATTCCTTCCGGTTAGTTGCGAATCGTTATCTTTAAACTTTCTTTTCTGTTTTTTTGTTTGCGATTTTTCTTAATTCTTTTGAATTTTTTTACCAACACTATACTACGAGAACTCGTGTAGTTAACATAATTCCATCATAATAATACCGGATAATTCCTTCGTAACTCCTTTTTTCTTGCGGAACGTACCAAGAATTTTGTGATGATAGTAAAAATACAATGAGTTTTGGATATATATACATTTCCCATTTGCGATGTGAAATTTTCTTCTAACCGTACCAAAATAGACACAAGGCCGGGGAAATACAAACTTTACACTTTAAGCAACTAGCAATTGTAAAATAAACTTAATCTAATAGGGTAGGCTAAGGTTTGCTCAAGGATGTAACAAATCTTATATTTGGTGTAGTTCCTAAAGGATTGGCTCTACGGGTTGTTCTAGGAGTTATCTTACTCTTAAAGTGAGAGTAAACAAAGGGTTTATACGGGGGTTAACTAACCAGTGTAGTTAGTTAATAAGCAACATGTAAAGGCGATTTGGGTGTAATCCTAAAATTTACCAATTTAAACAAGTTACTCCATCTAAATCCATAGTACTCATTATTACGGTCTCGAATAGATATACCAAGCCAAGTTTTAAAGTCTACTACATCACCGGCACACTCATATTTTTGTGGAATTTGGGTAAACATTTGGAAACGGATAGGTTAAATCCTCACAATATCTAACAAGGGTTATTGTGTGCGGGTTATGTATCAAGTAATTTCACAAAAGTATGCTTGAAATTTTTTTAAATTTGAGCATAATTTAAGCATTTTAGTGTGAAAATTAGGACAAGTAAACATTCTAATTCCACCCCCACTTGAATTATACAACGTCCTCGTTGTATAGATAAAACATTAAATACGGGAATTAAAAAGAATTAGAATGAGAAACTCCCCGAATATTTGCTCGGTAGATTCTTCATGTTGAGTTTAATTGAGCGAGAATGTGTTGAACAGCCGCCTAGAAGTTTCAAGACTCCAACACTACAAGAGTTTTCCCTTTGATCGGACCACTTTTCAGGACCTTCTTGGCTTCATTGATCTTCTGGAAATTAGACTTGGTGGCTAAAAGCATATCTAAAATCGTATATTTAGTTTTGGTATTTATAGACTCGAAATTGGTCGATACGGCGTATTGGAACTCAATACGGCGTATCGGGGTTGCTTGGCGTGGGCTCCAAGAATAAAATATTCCAGAATTTTCTTGAGATGATATGGATACGGCGTATCAAACCTTCTGGATACGGCATATCGGACCTCCTCGATACGGCGTATCAGACTTATTCGGTACAACGTATTGAGCTCCTCCGGTACGGTGTGTTGGGGTCTTTGGGTACGGAGTATTGGGTACTTTCCGGGAACGGTGTTTTCTACATCTTGGGTACGCGTATCGAGCTTCATTGGGTACAAAGTTTGGCTGAAAGTGTGCTTTCTTGATATTTGAACCACAGTATTAACTATACGACGTCATATACTGATGTGGGTTACAGGGTATTCTTCACAGTTCAGGCAATGGTCTTTTGATTCGTCAAAGTCTTGAATACATCGTATAGGTCTATAATAATACAGCGTATTTGCTGTCAGATCAATAGACTTTCTTGAACTCTTCATTTATGCTCCAAAATGTGTGCCTTTTAGCTAATCTTTACCAAGTACTTCCATGATTACTGCAATTCTCCAAAACAAACGAATTAAGTAACTATTTCCTTGCATAATCATTTAAAAATGGGTTATTTACATGGGCATATTGATGCTTATAAAATAACGTGATTTGAGTCATCAAATATCCCCCACTTGAATCCTACTTGTCCTCAAGTGACTTTAGAAGTTTATAAAAATGTTATCCCTAAGGATATTTTCCGTTGAAGCATTTATTTGATCTATTAAAGATACACAACCAAACACTCAGGAAATAGGAGATGAAAACACTCAAATAACTCAACTAATCTATGTGGTAACATTATAACTAATTTGCTCTATTGCTCGGTCGGTGACGAGATTCTATCATAAGCTTGGCAATGATATACATCTCCACCGCTAAAGCTAAGGAGTAACAAGTTTATAAATGTAAATATTGGTTTATATGATAAGGCTTTAGGGTTGATTACTCTAACTAATCTTTATCGATACCAATATTCTAGGAGGGTGACAAAGACCACACATACACACCCGTAACGACGGGATAGACACATGTGACTGCTCACTCCCACCTCAAATAAGCTAAAGAGTAGGAATAGTAGAGTAATATAGGGTATGGATCTTCTAACTTTCACCAATAGTAATAAACCAATAAGGCAGCCGAGACATGCATACATGGCCATAATGGCGGAATAGATATGCTACGTCGATCCATCCTCATTCGCATATAAACCCATGGTTAATGATTTGGAAATGGAATTAATATTGTTGTTAAAATTAATGTTACGAAAAAAAAATAGATTAAGTCTTAAATACAAATTGCTAGACAACTTTTTTCACCGACATTACCACCCTTTGATAAAGACTATAACTATTTATAACGTCTTGATCATAGATCCACAAAAACAACTAACCTAAGTTGGCGTTCCCGATTTCGGTTTCTAATTTCCCAAATCATCCCATAACTTTTCATACTTTACAAGGAAAGTGGCGATATCTTCCCACTTCTATACATTACTTTTACATCGGTCGATTTGTATCAACGGAATAATCGATCCTTTGGTGTTAATTCCTTCGGTAGTTGCGAAACGATGTCTTCAAACTTTCCTTCTCTTTTTTGGTGCTGATTTTTTCTACTTTTTTCGTTTTTTTTCAACACTTATACTTACGATAACTCGGTGTAGTTTTCACCATCTTCACGATCATATTAATTCCAGATAATTCCTTCATTCTTCTGACGTACCAATAAATTGCGATGGTAGTAAAAATACACGAGTTTTGACTATAATATACATTCCTATTTGCGATGTGCAAATTTCTTCCAACCGTACCAAAATAGACACAAGACTCAGGAAATACAAACTTTACACTTTAAGCAACTAGCAACTGTAAAATAAACTTAATCTAACAGGGTAGGCTAAGGTGTAAAGGTTGTATACAATACAAAAAATTGGTGTAGTTCCTAAAAAAATTGGCTTCTCAGGTTGTTCTAGGGGTATCCCTTTACTCTTATAAATGAGAAGTAAACAAAGGGTTTAATATGGGGTGTTAACTAATCGTGTAGTTAAGTAATAAGCAAACATGTAAAAGGCGATTTGGGTGTTGTAATCCTAAAATTTACTAATTTAAACCAAGTTACTCACTCTAAATCCATAGTTTTATTTATTGCGGTCCGATTTGTAGATTACCAAGCCAAGTTCTAAAGTCTACTACATCACCGGCACACTCATATTTTTGTGGAATTTGGGTAAACATTTGGAAGTAGATAGGTTAAATTCTCACAATATCTAACAAGGGTTATTGTGTGCGAGTTATGTATCAAGTTGTTTCTCAAAAGTATGCTTGAAAATTTTAAATTTCAGCATAATTTAAGCATTTTAGTGTGAAAATTAAGACAAGTAAACATTCTAATTCCATCCCTCCACTTGAATTATACAACGTCCTCGTTTGTAATAGTTAAAACATTAATCAGGTAATTAAAGTAAAGAATTAGAATGATAAAACTTCATTATTTTCGTCGTAGGATTCTCCATGTTGAGTTTAATTGAGTCTAGAATGTGTTGAAAAGATGACTTGAAGTTTTAAGGACTCCAAACACTTCAAGATCTCACAGATTTGTAAATTCTCGCATTATTTGTCGATTTTTTTTAAGTGGCCCTATGTAAATCTCATCCAGAAAACAAATGGCAATTCTACCTCCATGGTATTTGTTTGGTTAGACTCGAAATAAAGGCCTAAAAACTGTACAGGAAGTCGATCGCCGTTTCCATTCCCCAAGGATAGCCGTATTGATACTTGATATACGTTGTATTCTTTTAATGGAATACGTTCATATAGACTGGTGTGAAATAAGGACATGGTAATGTCCAGATGGTCGATTTGCCGTATTCATGGGGTTTGGACTATGCCGTATTAGACAGTCTGGGAAGACAAACTTGATAAAAATTGAAAATACATTACAGGTTGTATCCCGACAAGCACTTTTGTTTTTGTGAGAGTCTTTAAGTTAGACTCCCTTCAGCTTCTCGTTGCGTCATTCTCCAACTCTATAACCTCATCGTCCTCCTTGTCAATGTTACCTCCGTAATATTTCTTCAATCGTTGCCCATTGACTTTAAAGCTAAACCCGTCCCTTAGTGATTTCTATAGCCCCATATGGATACACCGTTTTAACAATGTTTGGACCGCTCCATTTCGATTTAAGTTTTCCAGGGTACATCTTCAAACGAGAATTATAAAGTAGGACCTTGTCGCCTACCTTAAAATCTTTATCTCCATGAAGTCTAGAATCATGCCATTTCTTGGTTTAGTTCATTTGTTAATTTAGTATTCTCCTTAAGCACCATCTCTCAATTCGGGCTAACTCTTTAAGCGGCTATATAGACGACTTTCCTAGAAAGGTTAAATCTATATTACATTGTTTTAATGCCCAATGTGCCTTATGCTCGATCTCTATGGGTAAATGGCATGTTTTCCCATAAACTAATCTAGAAGGTGTACACCCTGTATGTGTTTTGTAGGCCGTCCTAAATGCCCACAATGCATTGTTAAGTTTTTTCGACCAATCTTTAGGATTGTACCCCACTGATCTCTCTAGGATACGCTTAATAGCCCTATTAGTAACTTTAGTTTGTCCATTAGATTAAGAGTGATATGTCGTGGATAATTTGTGAGTCACACCATATATTTGTAAAGCTTTTTCAAGCTGGGAATTACAAAAATGTGTCCCTCCATCACTAATCAAAGATTTAGGAACTTCCAACCTAGAAAAATAATCTTCTTAAAAACTTACCTTAAAACACGTTGCATTCATTCGTAGGTATGCTTGAGCTTTGAACCATTTGGACACATAATCGAAAATCTCTAATATGTATTATTCCTATAGATTGGGGAGAAATGGTCTCATAAATATATCCCAAACATCAAAGACTCGCATGACCTGAATGTTATTTTGAGCATTTGTTCCTTTGAAGATAAGTTTCCGATCTTTGACATGTATCACATCGTCTTACGTTACTCATTAAGCATCCTTAAAGGACACTAGGCCAATAAAATTCCGGACTCATAAACCTCTTTGCGTAATTTTTCAGCACTTATGATTGCCCACCTGTAGGTCCCGAATGACAATGTGCCAGAATTTCAAGGGTTTTGCTTCAGCCACACATCTTCTCATTATATTATCCGCGCACAGTTTAAATGCATAAGGTTCCTCCCAAAAGTAAGTTTTGACTTGCGAGAAAAATCTCTTTCTTTTTTCAAAGGTCCAATTTGGGGGAACAACTTTCTAAACAAATATAATTAACAAAATCGCATACTTGTTTCATCGTCTTTAAAACTTGGATTTTAGCATCATTAAATGATCGTCAGAGAATTTATCAGCAATTTCCCTTTCAGTTAACACCTTCATATGCGGACTTTCAAACCTAGATAAGTGATCTATGACCAAGTCTTCTGCTTCCTTATGTTTCTCCAATACTTGACAAGGGATAGTGAAATTCTTGAGGTCTTTTTCTTTTGACGGCAGTTCGTTAAGCAAGACAGCTGAGCACCTTTCGTTCATTGTCTCCGTACAAGCTTCTTCAAGTCTTAATTTATTCGTCACTAAACTCTTCAGATATTTTACGTATTTTGGTATTTGCAATAGGGCTTCAATAAATAGAATATTGATGTCGAGTTGTTTTAGATTCTTCAAAAATTTTCGTTGCAGTGCTTCTTCTTTTTCTTTTCTCACGGGAAAGGGATAGATGACTGTTGTGGTTTTACCAATGGGTGGGCAGCTTTTCCCGGAATACGCGAAGATTTATTTTCCACACCGTCATCATGCGGCTTTTTCTACACATCTTGTTCAAATCTGGGAGGTTCATTTTTGTTATTCCGTTTATTAATTTCTTTACTACGGGTGGGCTTCAGACGTCATTTTCCTCCCCTAGTTGTCACTCTTTGACTTTGTTTTTTTGGTATCAAAACAATTTTTTATAACTTTAATAAATTTTGACAATTCGTTCACCTCGATCGTCAACTCACTCTATAAGTTGCTTTGTGTTATTACAAATGCTCGTTTGGTGGTTCTAAATTCTTTTAATGAATTATCTCTATATCTTTGTTTTACGTTACCTTTTCAATGATTTGCCTAACATTTTCTTCCATACTTAAACCACCTTGTAGGGTATTGAGGGAAGGAGGTTTCCCCCAATAAACGGGGTACCTTAAAAGAAAGACATAATTTGAAGTAAAACTATTCTAGAAAACTAAACGAGAAAGCTAACTAAAACTGCTGCTATATAAGACAGTCGATACGTCGTATTCAGTAAACTGGATATGCCGTATCGATGTTTGATGTTGAATACGATGTATTGAAAGAAAATGGATATGTCGTATTCAATGAATAATAGCAGACAGTAGAAAAACAAAACTAAATTTATACTAAAAATACCAATAAAAATAAGAAAATAAACAATCGCACTCCCTGGTAGCGGCGCCAAAAACTTCATGCGTCGTTGTGTAGGTGTTATTTTATGTATCAAGTTTTACTATTTATTTTGTGCCGACTATACCTAAAAACAACACTTAAACGGGCAGTGTACCCGGTCAAGATGTAGCTTGTTGGTAAGTCGGGTGTCGTTTCACTGAGAGTGGAAGTTAAACTCTTAATTCTATTGGTATTTTATCTATCTAATTTTAATACTAATCTAACATAATTATTCAAATTAAACCTAAACTAACGCAAAGGGGGGGTTTTTAGCTTAAGAGACTGGCAGGAGTTTAGTTCTAATTATCCTAAGGCGATGGCGAATAACACACACAAGTGATTAACAAAAGATAGGGAAGAGTTTAAATCTTAGGAAAACGTATTAGCCAGTTTAATATAATAATATTCCTTGATTGTCTATTCGTGCAATGATTGTATTAATTCGTTGGTGGTATATCATTCCAAAGTTAGGTAGATCTTCTCCCTAGACTCGAGGTTTGTTGCTAGTTAATCATGTCACAATTAACCTAAACCGATAAAGCTCACCACCAGTGGACTATAATTTATCTAGGAAACTATTATTTGGGGGTTTATATTGAATCCTGCTCATAGAGGGCTTTATTCAACTTACTGCTTTAATGGAAATTCATATACTAGTAGCCCACACCCACTTAACTACCTATGGAAACAGGACGTTATGTGTAATCCTAAGGTCACAGGCTGTAGTCTACCTATTCTACTTAAATATAGATCGAATCAGGGTGTCTATTGGTGATCCTATTTATTCTAGCGATATGAATAAGCGATATTGTTCCCATCCCGGAACTCCTAGCCTACGACCCACCAAATACACCAAAAGTTTTTTGCAGCGCATTAAATATGTAGGACTAGACCCAGTTGAATGATATGAAAAACACATAATTAAGCACATAAATGGGTATAAAGTGATAAACATAATCAACATACAACGAATAAGGAACAATCGATATAAAGACAAATCAAAAACATTATATTATCATAAAATGGATAATACCATAAAAGGTATTTGCCGATAGTTAATTGTAACAATACACGAAATCATAGATGAACGATTAAACATAATGCTAACTGAACGCGTATAGTAGAGTGTAGAGATTACAAGAGTTTTCCCATTGATCGGACCACTTTTCAGGACCTTCTTGGCTTTATTGATCTTCTGGAAATCGGACTTGGTGGCTAAAAGCATACCTAAAATCGTATTTAGGTTTTGGTATTTATAGACTCTGAAAATTGGTCGATACGGCGTATTGAAATATAATATGGCGTGTCGAGGTTGCTTGGCGTGGGCTCCAAGAATAAAATATTCCAGAATTTTCTTGAGCTGATATGGATACGGCGTATCGGACCTCCTGGATACGGCGTATCGGACCTCCTCGATACGGCGTATCAGACTTATTGGGTACGGCGTATTGAGCTCCTCCGGTATGGTGTATTGGGGTCCTTGGGTACGGCGTATTGGGCTTCTATGGTATGGTGTTTTATACATCTTGGGTACGGCGTATCGTTTTTTTTTTTTTTTTTTTTTTTTTTTATTTTAATTGGAGCTTTTGGGTACGGAGTTATTGATTAAAGGTAGTTACGACAAGTTAACTGATACGTTCTCACATTAGTATAGTATTAATACTAAAAGTATAAATAAATTCACTAATAATCCTTGAGGACAAAGATTAAAAGTAAAAATCTACACAAAAATATCGTACGTTAACCGGTAAGTGTTCACCGGGTCGTTTATACCCCAAGAATTATGAAATTGAGACTCTGTTTTTATTTGGACAATGATTTGAATTGGTTTCAAAGATTTTGAATTGATTATCTATTTCTACAATTAAAAAAAACACTTACAACATTTAAAAGAAGGTAAACAAATACGGGAATTAAAAAAAACGCGACAATTAAAAACCTAATTTATCAAAAATTAAACCTAGAAAGATTTTTAAACTTTTCCTAATCCTAATTATAAGAAAAAGCTAAGGAAATCCTAAACCAGGAGTGCTTAAAGTTAAAAACGAAGAAAACGAGAACGGAAATCAAATCCCGTTCTTTAAAAAAATGAAATTCTTAAATTTTAACCCTACGAATGCAAATCTAAATCCTAAGCCTTCTAAATATTAAAATTTTTTTTATAAAAAAGAATTTTATTTTTTTTGATTATTTTTCTATGTTTTATGATTTTTTAAAATTTGTAAACAAAATAAATGTACAAAAATTATAAAACTTTGAAATAAAAATCTAAGAAAATTACTGAAAATAGCTAAAGCTGAAAAGTTTATAAGAAAAATCCTAATTAAGAAAACACTGAAACGAATAAGCCAGAAAAAAGCTTATAAGCACTCGAAGTGCTTAATTTTAAAATGAAACAAAAAAGGTGTTAAAAGGAATGTTTATGCACCTTAGGACGTAAAAGTCTTAAGGGTACGTTGGTATGAGGTGTGTGTGTTGAGGCGTTAAAAGGGTTGAGGCTAGGTTGAGGTCAGGGGTTCGAGCCTTGCTCACCCCTGACTTCCTTGGCTTCCCCTTTTTTTTATTTTGCGAAATTTTTGAAACAAAGTTGTTAAGCAGCTGAAAACTAAGAACTTTTGTGAAAGTAACTTTTTTGAAAATCACTAATAAGCTAGAAAACAGCTTATAACTATGACAGAAACACTTAGCCTTTTTTAAAGCTTTATTAAAACTCAAAGAAACAAAATAAGCTTGGAATAAGCTCAAACTTAATAAAATAAGCTATACTACCCTACAACTAACTTACTAAACATATCTAACTAGAATTAAGCAAAAATAATAAGCCATAAGCTGAAAATTTAAATAAGCACTTTGGAATAAAATGGATACCAAACAGACAATGAGGCAACTTTGAGCTTATTTTCTAATAAGAAAATGGATCCTTATGATAAAATGACTTGTACCAGTTTAAACCTTGACCTATAAGCTACTTGAAACAGCTTTTAAAAACTATTTTGAAAATCAAATGATCAAAGAAAAAGCTAATTGAAAACTACTTATTGACTCAGTATGTACTGAGTTTTGGTTTTGATGACAAAGACAAAATGCTCATTTTAGACTTAAAAACAGATAACCAAATAAGCTCTATAAGCTAAAATAAGTTCAAACAGATTGAAACTACCCTATAATCTACTTGTGCACAAAATTTGAAAGTCTAATTCCTACTTTTACTTGCTGATTTTTAAGATTGAAAAAGGCTAGTTGGCAGTTTAACCTTGCTGATGCAATTGACACATAGATGATCAAAATTCTAAACTAACAATTGCAGACCTAAGGACTTGCATCTAACACTTTTTAAACTCCAAATCAAAGGCAACAAGAGCAATAATTCTAGCTAAATCATACTTGAGTTTATAATGCATATAAATCTGAACTTAAACTAACAGAATCAAAAATCTACTCACTAACTTGATAAAAAAACTTGAATTAAACCTACAATTACCTCAAATCCTACCTTAATAAACCTAAGTATGAATTATCAATACAATTTAAAGAACCAAATGAAGTCTAGCAGTACTAACTTAAGTTAGTACTGCTTGACCCAAACACTCCTTTAAACTGCATAAATTCATATTCAGCTTATAAGATAAAGAAATAAAGCTCAAATTCTTATTAACAGATGTTACTAAGCTATAAGAAGTCCTAATGAACAGAATTTATCAACTAATTAAGCAGAAACAATAATATAACAAGTTAAGCTAATTTTTTTGGTTTTTATGACTGTTTTATAGAAATAACAAGCAGATTAAGTTCTAAGCTAACAATTAGACATAATAAACATTTAACATCTATAATAAGAAACAATAAGCAGTATTAAGCTAATTTGTAATATTAACGCTATACAAAGTAAATTGAGAACTTACAAGAGCCTTTGCACACACAAGGCTTATAAATTGCTCTTATGAGCTTATTAACAAGTTCCAGCTTATCCTAGGATATAGCTGAGTTGTGGGTCTTGGATGCCCATCCAGATCTGTGCTTCCCTTCCATATAAAGCTGTTGGTAAGTTTAGAGTGATTTGGAGTAATTATTATAGATCAGTTAGCTTTTGTGAGCTTAACTGAGTGACCTATGAGCTTATGAATGAATTTGAAAACTATTTTAGCTTAAACAGAGTATGAAAGAGCTTTTTATCAAATCATAGTGCAAATAAGTGAAAACAGCAATTGACAATTTAAACTTAAATGAAAAACCACTTTTATAGATAAGATGAAATGAGTACAAACTTTTAAAAGGAATTTACCATTTCAACTAAAACAATAAGCTGAAATTACATGAAATATGCTATAAACTACAAGCTCACTTATTAAAAACTAATCCTAGATATATCTGTCGTGAGTGAGGTGAAAAGCTCCTTTATAATAGGTGCAAAAGAGTGAAGGTTCTAGGTCTTCAAACGCTCCTTGGCAGCTTCTAATCATATCCGTTGAATTCTTCTAATCATTGCACTTTGATTCATAGCCCTTGGATGAGAATGTGAGCACACGGATTGCCAGCGTGGCAATCCCACTTCTTTGGAGCTGTGTGCTTCTTTTACATTTGATTTCTGTGCAAAGTTCCCCTTTGTGGTGTGTTTGTTTGGAGTTAACACGTGACATCCTTTTTCTCAGCTTAACCAATCACGAGCCTTTGAGTGACGTTTTGCTTTGCCAAGTTGGAGCATAGTACTAGCATCTTAGTTGCCACGTCAATCGAGTGAAGGGAGGAGTTAATTTCATTTTAATTGGGTTAATTTGATAAGGGTGAATTGGGGGAGACGGTGAATAGTAAAAACTGATTTTTCCTGCCCCCCAATTCCTTTGATATGTTTGACTGAGTAATTTTGAGGGTTGACTTGGGCTCGGTTAATAATCAAAAGGGTATTGGGCTAAGGATTATTATTTTGGGCTGGGGATACTAGTTAAGGGTTTTTGTGTTTATAAACACTTAGACGACCGTTAGTCCTCAATTAACTCAAAGGACTTACGGTGTTATAGTTTAAGGACTTATGAGGAAAATGATTTAACTTAAGGGCTCTTTGGTATTTTGAGAGGTTTTGTATCTGTGGGTGTTGACCAATGTTGACCTTTGGTTGACTTTTACTGACCTTGATTAATACTTTCCCGTCTCTTGTGTACTCTTTCCGCTCCCGTGTCTGTTTTTGTTCGGTTTTGGCTCTTTTCTTGTGATTCTTGTAATATCCGTACCTACACATCACAAATGACAGAACACACAATATACAAGCACAATTTGCATTATTTTATCATTTTAGGGTCATTTTTAGTATAAAACGGATATGTGATTTCTCACATATCATACACACCTAAAACCTTAATTTCGACCTTAAAAGGAAGTTACAATAGGGTTTTGAGGCCCTAAAAACGACCTTAAAAGCTGTTGAAACGACTAGGGCTCGTCTCCATAAAATTATACAAAGTTACACACCTAAAACCTTAATTTCGGTTATATATATATATATATATATGTGTGTGTGTATAGGTAAATTGTTGCGACGACGTCGCTTTGAAATCCTGACGCCATCGCCACATAGATGATTCTAGATCCTCTTTAAGTCGGCCATGTCTTGACGCCGTCGCGAGATTTTTGACGCCGTCACCATATAGATCATCACGACGTCGCTTTCTGCCTGCGACACCGTCTCCACGCACTTTATGCATAAACCTTCAAGTGATTTGGTGTAGGTCCGTAATCTTGTCCGTTTCTTCTCCAAATAAGCACAAGTCATGTGTATTTCCTCCAAAAGCCATCCAAGTGCTAAAAACCTAAAAACAAACGATTAAGCACATAATCTGGGCATATTTGCCTGATTTAAGGGGTTAAATGACCCTAAAATGGTGTATAAAATGACACCTCCCTAATTTGTCACACATATTCGGGTTTTGGTCACTCTTTTTCAATGAAAAAGGCCACAAACTCAACAATGTCACCGTAGGAGACCTACGGTGGTGCGACCTTTAGTGACAAAAAAACGTGTGTAACTAAATGCATATCGTCACACATTTTTGGAGTGACCAATACCATTTTTGTACTAGTGTATCTCTTTTACTCGGGTGTATAATAAAATTATAACAACTATGATAAATGGAAAATTAAACACTCATTACCTGTCATAGCATATAAATTACCATAGGCTTGGTAAATGATCAAACTTCTAATGCTGGGCGCAAGTATTAATCATTACTATCAAAGAGATCTTTTAAAGGGTTATGAGGTGTAGGTGTAAGATAACATTAACAAAAATGAAAATGGGTGTGATACATTTGGGGAGTGACTTTTGAGTGAATTTGGAGTAGAAGGGTTAACTAATTATTTATAAGAATACACGCTGATTTGGTTGCTAAGCCAAAGATTCGGACAAGATATACAAACTTTTACAAAACTCTACATCCATCTCTTTCTTTTTCTTTTCTTGACTATATGATAAACATAACATAAGCAAATGGCAGCCCGTACATTTCTTTCACTTTTTTTTATATACAATTTTTTGTACACTTTTGCTCTGCCATTGCTTAAACATATAATACATCATGGGGGTTTATAGATGCACCCCTACACTTGAACTTTTATATACTTGATATTTACAATCTAACTAATGACCCGAATTGAGGTGGATCAACATAACATGGAGCTTATTGAGCTCTATTGGTTTAATAAATTATTTCTTCCCCAATTCTTCATAAGATGAATACTACCATGAATCCCAATCGTCCCAAAACAATATTTATAAGGATAAGGACTTAGCAACCATGTACTCAATAATTAACTTGGCTTAAAATAATAATGTACCAAAGGTGAGTACATACAGGGTAGGCTAAGGTGATTTGGGTGTAATAATTGGTTCAAGGGTGACAATGCTCTTCATTAATAGTTCGGCTTAACCAGAAAATTACGAGAACCATGAAAAAGGATAGGCTCGGAGGGTTCTAATAGGGGTATCCTGCACTAAAAATAGGTGCATGGCAAGGATGTGGGATAGTTATATAGTCGATGCGACCATAATAACAATTACAGGTTTAAAACATGGGTTAATCCTAGTGCCTCTTTTCTAGCAAATCCTAATACTTACTATGCGGTATCAAGATGCATCACAAAAACAAGTTCTAGAATTTAATAAGTTATCGGTACACTCATATAGTTTAATACCGACACCAATGCTCCAGAAAAGGCGACAAAGACCATACTTACACATCCATAATGACAGAATAAACACATATGATTGCATTTGAACCTTAACTCGAGAAAGCTAAAGGTATAAATTATTTTGGGTATAAAAAATAGATACCTGAATTCCTAAAGATCTAAAGGCGAACCTCGCGTTTTGGGGTAGAATTTTGAGTGTTTTTGTGCTAGTCATATACATTTCTATCTATGAGACGCTACTAATACTCGGTTTTCGTCGGTGTATCTCATAATTTTTTTTAATTAGGGTCAAAATTACCTTTTACGCTATGTTTTGATATATTACCCATCATTTTAAGGAAAAAGCAAATGGCAATTGAAGGAATAGTTTCAAAGAGCCTTGGGTATAGTAACGCCACCACCGGCGTTATGCCTATGTGGCAGCCGCGCTGGTGGCGTTACCACACCGCCACCCAACGTTGGCCAACGCCGTTGGGCTCGGCGTCAAGCCACCAACACGCGTTGGTGGTGTATTATTAATTTTTTTTTAAACGGCTAGTTTTTGCAATTTAAAAAAATTATTTCTTTTAAAAATCCATGGTTACGGCTAGTACCGAATTTAAAAAAAATTAATTTTTTAAAAACTTTAAAAGCCTTCAACAGCTATAATTTAAAAAAAATTATTTTCATAAATTTTACCCCCTATATATAATCCATTATACCTATACATTTTTTCACACTTCTACATCTTCCAACTATCTTCTAGATCTTCAAACTATCTTCAATTCCGGCCAAAAAAATGTTTGACTTTCCCAACGATGGCTTTTTTGGACCCTTCTTAATTTCGGCAACATGAATTTCGGGTCGACGTCGAATTCTCAATTCCCCGGGTTTTCTAGGAAAGCTCCGATGAATGTTTTTTTTTGTTTTTAGGATTGTAGTTTGTATTTTTAATTCAATGAAATGAATTTAGTTTGATTTAAAAATTGGAAGAAAAAAAATCGGTGGGTCCCAAAAAGTGGTGTTAATGGTGTTATGGTTACCTGGGTATTTTAGGTGTTGGTGTTATTGTGTTAAAGCTGATGTGGCGCTGATGTGTCGGTGTTAATGGTGTTACCACACCTTGTACTCTAAGGCTTATTTCCTTTACACTTAAATTGAATATTGTCCTCAATGTTCTTTAGAAGTACCTTTAAAAACGAATAAAGGGAAAAGAAAACAAGTAAAAGAAACTAGTACTCCCCTGGTTTGCTCTATAATGGGGAAAAACATGAGATAACTGGTTAAATCGTCCTCCAAGAAGCGTCTAATGAAACTTCGTAAGAACTTCCAAGCTTTTTCTCATCAAATATAAACTGTAATCAAAGACAAAGATAACTATACCAAGCATAAAATCGGCGGGATAGATATACATACAATGAGAGTTTAGGGCTTGACTCTATGAAAGCAGTAAAGATAGGATGAGAGTAATGATATAATCATAGGTTTCTGCAGGTTTATAAAATAATTACAAATTTTAAATGTTGTGCAAATTATTTTTCAAAAATACTTGAAAATTTTTGAATTTTCCTGTAGCTGGGCTCACGACACCATCAGGATAAATCCTGACGCCGTATCCAGCCTCTGAGAGAATTATCTTTTCGTTTTCTTTGAAAAACTTCCTGCACGCGATTATATAAGTTATTTCATGTATGAATTACTGCATGAAACCTGGGATTAGTCAATACAATCATATGACTCGAAACTGATGCGAATTAATATAAACAATTTATTTCTCATGTTTGAATTGGTTCTTAAAAACCGGATATTTCCCCTACACTTATTTTGTTGCAAAATACCTTTGATTGAAATTAAGACGAGGTTAAAGACAAAACAAAGCATGATTACAAAAATGATGAATTAAAACATAAAAGAATAAATGAAAATAATTAAAACATAAGACACTCCTAATATGCGATTAAAATAAACATTGGGTTGCCTCCCAAGAAGCGTTTTTCTTTATTTATGAGTCTTGTAGCTAGACTCGAAGTCATATGTTCTTACGTGACTTCTCCTTTATCTTCTAGTGTGATATCATCATCTCTGTTAGTATCCAATATGTCTTTTTGTTATGGTTTCACACGTTGCTGATTTACGATGAATTCATTCCCATCTTCATCGTAAACCTTGATTGCACCATTTTCATGTCTTTGCTTACTAAGAATGGTCCGTACCACCTTGACTTTAGCTTCCCAGGGAACAGCCTTAGGCGTGAATTGAAGAGAAGTACTTTATCGCCTTTTTCATAATTGGTTGGCATTTTTATCCGTTTATCGTGCCACCTTTTTGTTCTTTCTTTATAAGAGATGGAGGATTCATAAGCATTGAGCCTTATTTCGTCTAGCTTGTTGATCTGTAAGAACATGTTTGCTCTGGCTTTCGTCAGGTCCATGTTGTAGTTTTTAATAGCCTAGTAAGCTTTGTGCTCTAATTCGACGAGAAGATGGCATGCCTTGCCGTAGATTATTCTAAATAGGGTTGTTCCTAAAGGGGTTTTAAACACTGTTCGAAACGCCCATAATGCATCATCTAACTTGTGGGACCAATCTTTCTTTTTGTTCTTGATGGTTTTCTTAAGGATACGTTTTATTGCCCGATTTGTGTTTTCGACCTGCCCATTTGTCTAGGGGTGATATGCGGTGGAGAATCGGTGAACCACTCCATACCTTTTCATTACTTATTCTATATGGTAGTTGTAGAATTGGGTACCCCTGTCACTAATAAAAGCCTTTAGTATTCCAAATCTCGCAAATTGTCTTTTGAGGAAGTTCACTACATTTCGAGCATTGTTGGCAGGAAAAGCTTGAGCCTCCACCAATTTTGACACGTAATCAATAGCTACTAGGATGTATTTATTTCCATTTGATGATAGGAACGGTCCCATGAAGTCTATTCCCCAAACATCGAATATCTCGTAGACTTGGATATACTTTTGAGGTGTTTCATCCCTTGAGGAGATGTTGCCGGCTCGTTAACAGGCATCACAAGCTTGGATCAATCTTCGTGCATCACGGAAGATGTTTAGCCAGTAGAACCCGACTTCGAAGACTTTCCTTGCGGTCATCGCAATACCATGATGCCCTCCTGATGGGCCGCTGTGACATTGTCAAAAGGATATTAATCTGCCTTCATCATCAGCGACACAACCTCGTATGAATTCGGTCTATAACGCACTATTACCCCAAAATACTGTCTAAATCGTTAAGAAACTTTTTGTTTATCTCTTGGAGGTGGAATGGAACGGGAGGGTAGCACTCGGCTGGCTAGGTAGTTAGCGTAGTCGGCATACCAAGGTTCGTTATTTTTATCAGAGACTGCCATTAGTCGTTCTTTAGGGAATAAGTCCCTTATTTCGGCATTGGTCAGTTTCCCTAAATCAGGGTTCTCAATTTAAGAAAGGTGATCGGCTGCTGGGGGTTATAGGCTCTATATCGTTCTTAATCCCTTTCTCGATCTTACCGAGGGATTTAGGTATCCTATGGAAACTTATCTTACTCTTTCCATATTTTAGAGTTATGGTGCCCTTATCAAACTTAATCACGGCCTTAGCCGTTGCCAAAAATGGTGTTCCTAATATAAAGGGTCTCTTTTCATCTTCCCTAATGTCTAAAATCACGAAGTCCACGGGGTACACATACCCAGCAACATCAACTAACACGTCCTATGCTATTCCTAAAGGGTAGATATATGAATGGCTAGATAGGGGGAGTCTAATGTCCGTCTCAGCAAACCATTCGTCGGTTAATTTTATGTAAGTTGAGAGGGGCATGATGTTCACGTCGGATCCTTGGTCTACTAGGGCGTTCATGTGTTTCAGACCTCCTATGTTACATGGTATTTCAAAGTTTCCTCTAATTTCCTCCTTCCTTGTTATCTTTTTCTTAAGGATTGTTTCATAAACAGGCCCCCTAGGTAATAAATTATAGGTCTTTTCTTTCATTTTTCCTACTCGAACCCTAGACAGAGAGTCATTGAACCTATTATTATCACCAAGTCCCTGGATTATTTTTTCATTGATCCTATGCTTCAGGTAATATCCTACAGGCTGAGAGCTGGGTGACTCCACTACTTCTTCTCTCTCAGCTCTTTTGTTTGATTCATTTTTGGCTCCATTTTCTGCTTCATTCTCCTTCTCGGCTTCCTTTACTGGCATCTTCGGATACGACCCGCTAGTTTTTTCAATGTCGTCACCGGTTGTTGCGTTATCTTCGTTATTATTTTCTTCCTTTCCTCTGGAGAGAGAGATAGAGTTTACGTTTTTGGTGACGGGGTATTTAGCCTCTTCTCTGATCAACACTTTTTTAGGAGCCATGTTGGTTGTGAGTTCCTTAAGAAGCCCGAACATTTCTGCCATCCTATCGTTAATCTCCTCTCGCTGTTTGAAAATGGCATTCTCAAACTTTTCCATCCTTTCAGTGTGTGCTGCCATGTGATCCCGTACTCGAGCCTCAAAACTGGTTCCTAACACCCAGGGTTGAGGGTTTGGACCGGTACGTTCATGAAAAGCGAATGGTTTTTGCTTTGGTGGCTCATTTTGGTTTCACGGGTGAGGGTTTGAATAAACTGCTTTTGCATATTCTTGAGTGGTGTGTGTTGAGATTGGTCAAGGTGTCAGTCATGACCCCTTTAGTAAGAAATTAATCTGGTATTCGAGCTCAAGAAGTCTTCGGTCAGGTGATTTAGGGGTGTTTTGAGGCATAGAAATAGCCTTGACCGGTTTGACGAAGCTCTTTGAGTCATTCCATCCCTCATGGTTGTAGAGGGCGAGGTTCTTAATGATTTCCCAAGATTCGTCGATGCTCTTATTGTGGATTTTGCCGTCGGCGGCGCGGTCTATCTTGTAGTTAAGATGAAAGAAGACATGATCATAAAAAATTGAATTTGAAGCCAACGATCAATGCCATGATGAGGGACTTTTTGTAGTAAGTCCTTGAAACGAGTCCATGCTTCTGAGAAAGATTCTCCTTGATGTTGTTGGAACATCAGGATATCATTGCGAAGTTTTGCGGTCCTTCCTGGTGAAAAGAATTGAGCAAGGAAACGAGTAGTAAGATCCTTCCATGTGGAGATGGATCCTGCTAGAAGACGTTCAAGCCAATAGCTAGCTTGATCGCGAAGGGAAAATTAAAATAAACGCAGGTGCGTTCTTTCCGTATTTGCACCGTCAAGGTCAAGTAAGTCCACAAGTTTTAAGAAATCTTTGAGGTGTTGGTTTGGATCCCCGGACCGAAGTCTGTGGAATGAGCATCTGTTTTACACCAACTGAATGGTGTCGGATCGAAGAGGTACCACATTGTTCCCTTCGGGGAGTTCAATGGTGTTCCTGTAGTCCTTGTGGCTAGGTTTGGAGTAATCTCCAAGAGTACAGATAGGATTCGCGTCTCCCATGGTGGTTGACGAGAATGATTTACAAAAAAAATAAGACGAAGAAAAGATTGACTACGAGAAAGCTAATATAATGAAAATAAAATCTCACTTGAAAGGATTCAAGCGAGTAGAACTAAGCTAAACTAAGTTAGAAACCAAACTATTCCCCACTCAGCGGCGCCAAAAACTTGATGCGGTTGTCGTTAGACTTCAACAAGAATTTTTACAACTCCCTAGGCAGTGTACCTAATTGATGTAGCGTAGTATAGGCAAGACTCGGGGGTTGTTATCGTTCTCTAGGGGAATAGGTTGGGAATGCTTGAACAGGGCTTAGCCGAGATCTACGGGATTAAAAGGAGATTATTTTTGTATTTTTATATTTTATAGAAAGCAATAAAATCAATGGTTTGAGAGGTTGGTTGATTAACTAATTAATTGAACTAAATATAATCTATACTACTAGTGAGAACTTTATGATAAGATAATGTATTTATTTAATCATGCATTACTCATTAGATTGCTTCTCCTAATCTTGTTGCCTTGTCACACTCGTGATGATCTATGTAAGTATTTCCTAAGTCATGAACGAATTACATGACCTGCCGTCTATTTAATATTTCATTAAGGCAACGCACAAGTAAGGTAGTATGAAGACTATTATAAGGCCCCTAAGAGTATATTAAATGCAATTGAAATATCTTAAGAGGGATCAACCATATTAGGGATAAGGTAGTATGAGTATCCTTTCTACACTTCTCGCGTTTCCCTAGACGTCTATGCCAATTTAATATCTCATGGCTAGTTTACTAAAGCCTAACGCGTACATCCATCAAAAGAAGCAACAGTAAAAGGATCTACAATCCAACTTTTATGCAATCATAAGTAAATACAAGGGAGGGTTTAGTCTAACATATTATGAAGAAAGCGAGAACATAGATCAATCAAACAACACATAGACATATTGAATGATTAAAGATAAACAATCTTACTTGATTCAAAGATGGATTAAGGATAATTACAACAGGGTTTTTAAACCCTAAAGACGGCCTAAAAGCTGACAAAATACTTAGGGTTCGGCTCCCCAAAAGTTATACAAAGTTACACACCTAAACCCTTAAATTCAGTTTTGTATATATAAAGAAATCGTCGCTACGGCGTCCAGTTATAGTCGCGACGCCGTCACAAAGTAGAATCTTCTAGGTCTGATTTAAGTCGGTTACGTCCTGACACCGTCATTAATTTTCTGACGCCGTCATTAGATAGATCACAACGGCGTCGCTTTATGCTTGCGACGCCGTCTCCACACTCTGTGAGCACGATTCTTCGTGTAGGTCCGTAGTCTTGTCCGTTTCTTCTCTAAATGAGCCTAAGTCACGTGTATTTACTCCAAATGTCATCCAAGTGCTAAAAACCTAAAAACAAACGATTAAACACATAATCTGGGCATATTTGCATGATTTAGACATCAAAATAGTGTATAAAATGACACATCGTCACCCTCTCATCG
The DNA here is from genome assembly GCA_026074375.1 of Tanacetum coccineum. Classification (NCBI taxonomy): domain Eukaryota; kingdom Viridiplantae; phylum Streptophyta; class Magnoliopsida; order Asterales; family Asteraceae; genus Tanacetum; species Tanacetum coccineum. The sequence continues at coordinate 19,988 of BQNB010020681.1, read as the reverse complement.
AGGGACAAGCTCTTAGAATCAAACCGGACAAAAAAAGGCCTCACCCACAAACTCCTTCGAAATCATCCGGATCACCCTCTCCCGCTCAAAATCAAGAAAATGATCCGGTAAACAATTAAACCCTCGATCTCATCATCTACATTGATCAGCTTCCACCCATCGAAGGAGGTAAATCATCAGAATTCAAGCAAACCAAGGGGATGTTCAAGTGTTTCGGTCATTTCATCTCAAATCTTAGGAAAAAGAAGTAAGGGTGTGCTATAAGGTGCGAGTAGTTTTAAGGGTATGTTTGGTTTAAACAATTTGGAACATGTAATTGTTTGAATTAATTCTCATGTCGAACTTTGTGTGTTTGGATATTTGAATATTGTCTTGTGATCTAAAATGTATAAATTTATTAATGATCTTATGTGATTTTTGCTCTTTAATTGTTCCTTCTTTTAGAATTAAGGAGCGTTTGGCATAGTAACATTGTGTAGGATATAAGCGTTAAATTTTATCCATAAACCTTTAGAATAATCTAGTATATACCTTTGATCAATGATATAAAAGAAAAACAAGGTTAGAGTTTATTTAGATCACTACCAGAATTTTTAAGAATCTAGGAACCAAGGCTGCAGCAGCCGGTTCCTTGTGCAGCATTGGCCGGTTCCATTAAGCCAATGGAACCGCCTATGCCGGTTCAACAGAAGCCATTTGCTCGTTTTGAGTAGTTAACTTTTTGATCTAAGTTCATAAATAGGTTAGTTGAATCTATCTTAAGGTAACTCAATGCCTGGTATTTTCTTGTTTGACCTAAAAAGAACTCTAATGATTATATTTGGAGTAAAGTTAGTGGAACTTGCATTTAATACTTTGCATGCCCTTTGAGTATAAGATAGGACTTATCTTGGACTTGTATCACCACCATAACATCTCTAAGAAACCTGAAACTCCTGTCACTCTTCCTCCCTAATAACTCTCAAAATGGTGTCAAGTGCATCTTCTTCCACCAAGAACCCCCCAACAAAAATGCCTAGAACCAATGTTATTGACATCTCATCAAACGAATCATCTCCCATTCAAAACAACTTCATTCCCACCACTCTTGCACCCACCATCACACCTCCAATACTTAGTCAAACAGCCCAACCTAACCAATTGAGGGCATCACATGCTCATGAGAACTCACGTTTTAACCCTCGAGCTCACCCATTGAGCCTCTTCCTCTACTTGACTTCCATAGTTGACTTTCTCCTTGAAGCTTCAATCCACACACCTCACCACCTTCTTAGGTTTTACCCAAACAATCCCTCAACCTACTCCCATGGATCTTTTAACATTCCTCCCACCAATCACCCTTCTAGTGAGAAGAAGTAGGGATGAGTGATAACCCGAGCCAATCTAAGTGAGAACAAGTGTTCAAGAACTTGGGGCCAATATCAAGAATTCTCTCCATACATTGAAGCCGCAATCCAAAACGCGATCTCAAAAATATGAAGTAGCATCCCTCGTCCTTTCACCACTACTTTCTCTACCAATTCATCCAATCATTCCTTTTCACCTCCCCCAACTCAACAACCGCCTTGTCACCTTTTAGACCATACTCCTACCATCAACAAATACCTTTATCCCTCTCGATAATTATGTATGGATGGAAGGTCCTCATCTCTTCCCCAACCATAAGAAACATCATGGCCCCAATTTTGCAAACGCACTAAAACACTCATTTGTAACTTCAAAATGAAATGGGGTTCATGTTGAACCATATGTCGAAACGTTCCAACCAGCTCTCTAACCAATTGACCTTTTATAGTGGTGATTGCAAGTTCAAATGACTTAGGGAATTTTGGTAAGATTAGTTCGTGGTTGAACTTATCATGATTTTTTGGTGTTTTTGTGATCCTAATTCAAAGTATTTCTTATTTTCTTGATTTAAAATGTTTTTATGATATCTTAGTTCTTATTGTGTTCAATAGTCCCTCTATTATTTGTCGTTAATTTTGGATTATTTATGTTTTTGGGCCAAAATGAGTAGCTTACTGTTTGTCTTCAGCATATAGAGTTGTATTTTTTTGAATATAATTAAATTGTTTCCCTTCTCGCCAAAATTGGGTCAAGCTGACCTTTTTGCAGGTCAGCCGGTTCCCTTCACTAAGGAAGGTCGGTTCCTTTTATCAATGGTACCGGATGGATCGGCTGCACAGGTTTAGCAATTTCTTATTTCTTTTATTCTTCATAAGCAATTCCCATGAATCTTATTTATTATACAGGTTTCTCCTTATCTAAGGGGAGTTTATCCTTTGATATTAAGGCTTGCTACTAGCTTGCTACTAACTTGTGTCTGTGTAGTATTCTCAACTTATTTGGATTCCTTGACGACTTCTTTTTAGGGGAAGCTTTCGTCAAGGGGGAGCATTGCATTTGATTCTTTATGAATCACCATTTGTTCCGACATCCGTCGGTCCCACTCATATCTATCTCTTTACATCTTTGCATTTGATTCTTTACGAATCATGATTAGCTCCGATATTCGTCGGTCATACTCATATTTATTATTTTGCATTGCATATGTGGGTTAATTTTTCTTCGACGCTCTTTGTGTTTCAAAAAAAAGAGGCAGAAGGAAGTAAAAACTCAAATTTAAAGTTATAAATTTTATACTTTACTTCCAATAACTTAATGTTTTGTCATCAACAAAAAAGGGAAGGTTGTTAATACAAATAAACCATAAAAACGTTTATTTATATTTTACGATATATCCGTGTTTTGTCGATGACAATCATAAAATCATCGGAAGTAGAAAATAAAGTTTATAAGTTTTAAACCAATAGTTTCCTAACTCAACTATCATCAACATACATTCATCATCCGTATCATACTCACCATTTGCATCATACATTACCTATAAACATTTCTTATCAAAACATACATAATATATTTTGTACAAACCATCTTAGTCACTTTGGTTAAAACAAATATATTCACTTAGGATTATCTAAGTAAACCTAATAAAGTTTTCCTTAAACATATACTACTTCTCTACAAAATGGAAAAATCATTTTTAAGATAAATACATCATTAGTGACATCACACAATCTTAAACCCGGATTTGATGTCAGAAGTGCTGGTTCCATGTCTTTACACTGGACAGTTCTCAGAACCGGTGGAACCGTGCTACTGGACAGCCGGTTCCATAGGTTTATATCGGCCGGTTCCATCCTGCAGATGGAATCGGCGGGTCCGTGCTACAGTAGAATTTAGGCCTATAAATACCAAGCTAATTCTCTTGTTTCAACATACATTCTCATCTACTTTTCTGTCACATTCATGTAACCTCTGATCTTTGATCATGTTTCTATCATATTAGTGTTTTTGGTGTTTTTCTTAATAGGAGAAGATTCACCGACTTATGCAAGGATCTCCCTTCTTATGAAGATCCATCTACTGATCTTGAGTCATCATCTCATTCTTTATTCTTATTCTAATCTATCATTGTAGTGGGTCGAGAATAGTTAGGGAAAAACTAGTTTGTGGAAAGTTAGGATTTGAGTTGTATATTATGAGGTCGGTTCTATGTGTGTTAGAACCTTGCATTTAGATCAAGGGTGAATGTTTAAGGGTTTTGTACTTCCATGATTAGGACACGGTATTTTGCATAGTACTGGATAAAGAGTAAGCCACGAAGGATTGGTTCTTCCATAATAGGACTCGGTGTTTAGCTTAGCACCGGATAAAGGGTAAGCGATGTTGTGAGGCTTCTCCGCCAATTAAAGGAGTTTGATGTGTAGTGATTTCAAACTCTCGAGTAGGTGACTCGGGGAGTAGATTAGGGCAAGGAAGGAGTCCTTATAGCCGAACCACTATAAATGCTTGTGCCATATCCTTTATTTTATGTTTGCATATATCGTTAAATCATGTGTGTATATTATTCTAACAAATAGATCTAACAACCAACTAAACAATTCAATAAGAAATCTTGAAATCGAGATTTTAATTGGTAAAGCTATTCAACCCCCCTTATAATTTTTCACAAGTTTTATAAAATCAAAAGCTTATAAATTGATAATTTGAGTAATAACATGAGCTAGGGGTAGAAACGAGCTGAGCCGCTCGTGAAATGCTCACAATTGGATCGGTAAAAAGTTCGAACGAGTAGGGCCTAAACGAGTTTGAGCCTAAATTGGAGCCCATTTGATAATCGAGCCCGATCCCGAGCTTTATATACAAAGCTCAACTAGGCTCGCGAGCCTAAACGAGCTCTAGTAAACGAGCTCAAAACAAATAAATGAGCTCTAGATAATCGAGCTCGAACAAGTAAGCTCAAGAAGCCAATCTCTAATTTTTATAAGCGCATCACAAACGAGTCGAGCTCAAGATTTATATATCATACCACGAGCCGAGCTCGAGCTCAAGCTTTTTAAAATACAAACGAGCCGAGCTCGAGCTCTGACAAGCTCGCGCTCGACTCGGCTCGTTTCCCAAAACATGACTAATGAATTGAAACTGAGTGCAACTACTAAAATTGAGTAATACTCAAAATTTATGAACATTTTTCTCCAAGCTCGATGCCTTTATTTTCATTTTTACTCCGTATTAATTACAACGCGTGAAAGATATTTATTCTGCCGTATTGAATAGCATAACCTATAAAGTATCGTTTGTGGTTAGAACAATCTTATTAAAGCTACCGAAGCTAATCGAATACGACAAAACTTGTTGCATGTTTTTTCTTACTTTATGTATGTATATTTAATAAAGTATAAAAAAGATCTACTATACCAAAGTAGGAGCAAGAAGTCAACATGGTTTCAGAAAGAAACAACCACTAACATATAGAAAATAATTTATAGATTAAACAGATGTATGTAGTCTGGTTTAGTAAATCTCAAGACATGACAGTTATCAAACATGCGAAAATGATCTGATACCTATGATACATCATTATCGTCATCGTTAGCGTCACTAACACTTGCATAGTAGGATTGATGGCGAAAATTTAATCTGACTTTGTTCGCAACGCGAATAATGGGATGTGACAATCGACATGGTAGCACTCGAATTACTTGACTTTTTTTAAAACTGTCATATATTCCTCTTAAAGAAACGATACCAATCAATAATTAGAGATACGATTCAAATCCAGAATCTCTATATTATGCTAACTTTCAATCACCTCAAACATATATTCAAATTGGTTAATTATTGTGGTATAGTATGGTTTTGTTGCATTTTTAAAAATTAGGTTCAAAACCACTTTCACACTGTAACTTAGACAGTGAAACGTGGAAAAAATAACGACCTTTAGTGATAGTGGAAACGAAGACGACTTTGTTGTCAATACGTTTTCGTTTTGACAACATGAGAAATATTTTTGTATCCAAATGTTGACTAAAAGCAGCAGCAATTTTTCACTTTAACAAAAGCAAAGGAAAAAACCTCCCTTTTGAAATCGATTTCCATTTGTTTAGTAGGTACGATAAATCTTTTTTCGACCCTACAACCACAACAAGTGTTTAAGCGTGCTTCAATAAAGCCAGATGATTTGCTAGAAAAGAACGAAAGAAGACGCAACGAAAGTCCTTTTAGTGAAAAGGAAGCATAAATCTGATTTTATATTACATATGTCGCGACGACGACGTAAAAAATAGTAACCATCGTTACCGTCTGTTAGTGAAATGTCTAAGATGAATGTGTTATCAAGGAATTGAAGTTGGTGTGGGTTCCATCAAAGATAGGTGTGGTCCTAGTTGAATCTTATGGGTCACCAATACCACCAACTAGTAAGTGAGTTGTGACTATGACTAGAGGATTTCAATCTTATAATCCTTGAGCCAACATGCCAACCGTGTGCACCATGGGTGGAAGACAATGCTGATATTGTGTTCAGTCCAACTCTTGAATACATGGGGGAAAAGACTCCAATTCGGCAACTATTCGTTATCATCAAATTGCATGTGCGTTTGTCTCTATGTGCGTACACGATTGCATAAAGAGAAGATCATCATATCAAAGACCATTCGTACGTCGTGTAGATAATACACCTAGAGCTAGTTACTAAACTCTTAAAGAGTTTTAATTAAGTGCAATATTGTCCTTTGGTTGCAACCTCTCTTGAAAGGCCTACGAACACAAATGGAAAAGATGAGAGCAAAGGTTGCATGTTTATCACTTTAACAAATATGACACTGGTAAATCTACTATTTAAGGTGGGTTACCATTGGATTCTGAAAAAGATTGTTTGATATAAAATAACTTTTGCTAACTATTTGTGGTTAGTAATATGCAAGTAGCGCAACTATACCCAATACATGAAACAAAATATGGTTATGTGCTTCGGTGGTTTTAAAACATGATTCATTTCATATATTGTTATATACATATATATATATATATATATATATATATATATATATATATCCTATCAAATAAACAGAAAAGGATTTCCTTGTTAAGTTTCCTAACAAATAAACCAATAAGGTTTTCCTGCTTAGGTGATGTAGAGAGGAAGAGTCTTCCACTCAGAAGTATGAGTCTAAGTGACGTATTTCGTGATTATTTTCGACTCTTTTCCAAGTCACCCAAAACGCGTACCTAGTGAATGTTAAACTCTAAAAACTTGGTTAGAAGTTAAGTACCTTAAGTCATTTGGTGATTGTTAGACTACCCGTACCAGCAATGGGAGGGCGCGTTCATCGCTTGTGTGGCATGTCGAAGACGCATATTTGGTTATTACTGTCACCCTCAAGACGTGTCTTCAACGGAAAGTTGGGAGCACTCGGTCGACTAGAAGACCAAGCCGTGGGAATGTTTTGTGTGAGACCAAATGAATTGTGTGAGTTATTATTGCGTGTATTTTTCTATAAGGTATATTTGAGTGGTGAAGTAGGTTGTTTTATTACAATAAGTTGGTAATGAAGTTGGTTGTAAAGAGAAATGTGGTCACAGAGCTCCCTTATTACACTTAGAGCATTAGATGCCCACGAGTGAGATGACTCGTTTTATAGCAAAAAGTTATGTCACTTTAACACTTTTCCTTACATAAAAATAAAAATAAAAAATCGTATAACTTGATTGGTAATTTTAACGCAATGCCTTATAACTTGAAATGGGGTGTCGTGTCAAGCTATAAAGCTGAGTTATAAAGCTATAACTTGCCATGTATCGTAGTGTTATACATATCCACCTATCGTAGTATTTTCTCTCTAGTTTACAAGTGTAATATGGTCTGTTTGTTGTTATTGACTAAGGCAGCGGAAAATCGCACAACGCCCCAACCTTTCAATAAACCAAAAATCAGGTAAATATCCACATCTTCAAAACACATTTATAATGAGCCCGTTATATGAAACTTAGCCCAAGCCCACTAGGGTTTAACATATACGCGTCCCTTAAAACCCCAAACAAATTCTCTTCACATTCAGTTTCACCGGAAACCCGAGTTTAAAGCGACGGCATAACCACCGTCCACCTTGATATAACACCGTTATATCTTGGCGCTCCGTTAACTAACGCCGTTACCATTAACTCATTATTCATTTGTAGATAACGCATACACATACACACACTAACAAACACACACAGTTAGGGTTTAAGGTTTAACAAAATGGTGGTGAAAGTATCAAAAGCAGATAAGAAGGTAGCATACGATGTGAAGCTGTGTCAGTTACTGGATGAGTATAGTCAGGTTCTTGTTGTGGCTGCTGATAACGTGGGATCAAATCAGTTGCAGATCATAAGACAAGGTTTACGAGGAGATGGTGATTCTTTTATTTTGATGGGGAAGAATACTATGATGAAGCGGTCTGTTAGGATTCATAGTGAGAAAACTGGGAATGTGGCTTACCTTAATCTCATCCCTCTGCTTGTTGTATGTATATTTTGGTTAATCTTATTTTATATAGTTGTTATTTTATTTAGTGTTTGATTTTGGTTTTGTTTTTTTTTAATGTTTAGGGTAATGTTGGTTTGATTTTTACAAAGGGAGATTTGAAGGAAGTTCGTGAGTTAGTTGCTAAGTATAAGGTGAGCCTTTACGGTATTTTTTTTGTAGATGGTGTTTGATAATGTTAATAGTTGTGTTTATGAATTATGTGTTGCGTGTAGTTTGATAATGATAGTAGTCGTATGTTTTGCTAGGTTTATTCGGTTATTAGAATGAATTACATATTGAATGGCGTTTTAACGAAAATTATTGAATATTTTGATTGTTTAAATGTAATTATGATTATTATTGTGATGTTTGCTGTTGTTTAAAAGTTATGGTCACCACTATTAAACAATATCTCACCTACACATCACCATTCAGCGCATCACCACTATCACCACCTTTTACCGACTTTATACAAACATACCCCACTCACACTCATAAAAAATACAAAATAGAGGTGATGGTGATAACCTTTAACTCTTTTTTTTGCTTGCTCACACGTGACAACCGGGAGTTTTATGGGGCTTCGCGTGTGATGGGGGTGATTATGCTGATGGGCCACCCACCATAAAAACCAGCCTAAGGTTCAGCTGCTGTTTTGATGAATATTGGTTTATAAGAATTGCTACAATAGTTGGTGTGGTAATCTGGTTTTAGTTGTTTGCTATAAGGTAGTTTTAGATGTATTAACTGTATTTGTTTGTTATGTTTATCCAGAAAATGAATTAAGGTGTGTTTGTTTAAACTAAATTTTTGACTAATGTGGTTTCGGATATGTTTGTTTCATAACCCCATTTGTTTGGCTTATTTGGAACCTATGAGCTTATGTTAGATCATTATGTCATGATTATATAAGTTTTAAATAAGCTGAAAAAGGGGCTTATGAAACATAAGCTGAAACCACATAAGCCCAAAATTAAGCTTAAACAGACGCTCCCTAAGTTTTGCACGTAGTTTTAGGAATTGTTTTTGAAAATTAGGATTGTTCAAGTGGAAATGTTATATTTGCTGGTATTTAAGGCTTCTATTGATGATTCAACTGTCAGTTTTGATGAGTACTGTGAACTGACTCGATTGATAGTTTTAGTTTATTTCTAAAACTCTATTGTCTTTAGGTTTTTTTATATTATCTATTTGTGTGAAGATGGTTATTGTGAAGCTGTAGTTTATATACATAGCTGATAATTAACAAACGGCATTGTCACAAGCCCTTATTTCACTAGTCGCGCAGCGCATCACACCTATGCCTATACCTTTGATGCTTAGGTGGTTTCGCTGTAAAGCATGGTCAAACCAGGTCTTGCTGTCAATTTGTTTTCAGTTTACGCGATCTGATATATTGCCTTAACTGTCGTACGGCGAGGAAAAGTTAAGCATTTTTGCGGATGCGGATGTGATGTCATAACTTTTAGGATGATTGTGACTATGTGAGAACTGCAAGTTTTTCAGATTTTAGTTGCTCATTTAAGACTTCTTTTTCTTGATAGTTTTTTTGTTTGATATTCTTATGTTACACATACTTTTACAGGCTTTCTTCACCTTGGTCTTTAGTTGGTTAGGCTTTTTTATGCTGATGGCCGAGTAGTTATTCTGCAATTTTAAGTTTGTGACATTCTGACTTCTTTTCGTCAGGTTGGAGCTCCTGCTCGTGTGGGACTGGTTGCTCTAGTGGATGTGGTTGTTCCTCCAGGCAACACTGGTCTTGACCCATCTCATACATCTTTCTTCCAGGTTTGTAGATTTCAACCTCACACATTTCATCTAACCATTACGCATTTTTACATTATCTTTTGTTTTTGTTCTGACTTTGAACATATTGATGCTTTAGGTGCTAAACATTCCCACCAAGATTAACAAGGGAACAGTTGAAATCATCACCCCTGTTGAGCTGATTAAGAAGGGAGACAAAGTTGGATCTTCTGAGGCTGCTTTGCTTGCAAAACTTGGGATCAGGCCATTCTCTTATGGTCTTGTGGTTAATTCTGTGTATGATAATGGCTCTGTGTTTAGCCCAGCGGTGCTTGATCTTACTGAGGATGACCTTATAGACAAGTTTGCTATGGGTGTATCCATGCTTACTTCTTTAGCGTTGGCTGTTCATTATCCAACCATTGCAGCTGCTCTTTACATGCTCATTAATGGCTACAAGAACGTTCTTGCTCTTGCTGTTGGGACTGGTTACTCTTTCCCATTGGCAGATTGGGTGAAGGAATACCTTGAGGTATGTTGACTTTTTATGGCTAAGAAATCCTAATAAATTTTCAGATACCTTTTTTGATATAATTCAATGAACTATTTTTTGGGTAACGTGTCGATTTGCTATTGCAGGATCCCACCAGGTTTGCTGTTGCTGCTCCATGTGCTGCTGCAAGTGGCGCTGCTTCGACTGCTGCTGAAGCTGCCCCAGCTGAAGAGAAAGACGACGAGCCTGCTGATGAATCTGACGACGACCTGACCTTTAGCTTGTTTGATTGAGCTGCTAGTGAGCTATGATTATGCCGTTTGAGCTTTTGAGAAGCTTTACTATCATTTTGCTGAATTTTATGAATGTTTTTGCTATTAACTTGGTTTGGTACTTGTATGAATCTTTTGATCATGCTTCGGTATTTTGGTTATCTAATCATTTTAGGATTAAATATCTGTGTTATGGTTTATGGTGGTTCTATACTTTGTTATCTATGTGTCCGGGAGTCAATAAGCCTGTTTTGGGCTGTCTGCATTCCAGATCTTTCTGAGTCTCATTTGTTACCATCTGGTGAAGAGGTAAAGTTACTGATAGACGAGGCTGGTGTCTCATTTTCTGGCTAACTATTCACCTTATAACATCTTGAATACAGAGAATTGATCTTCTATATGTGTTGGTTAAATGTGGTTTATCGTAAAGATTGTAAATGCAACGGCAGGATTTCTCCACTAATTGATCTGTTTCTGTGGAGAAACCATCCACACTGATCAAAGCGACTAATCAGTGGAAGGAAATGTTCCGTTGGATGGTTCATTGAATTGATCCCTTCTGGTACAAGTCAATACAACAAGTCTTAGTTCAGTGGTGCAGCTGGTACCCGTGTCTTTCAAGCTATTCATGGCTAACGTCATATCACCTGCATAACATATTGGAATATAGATAACAATTTCACTATTGACGTTACATAATCGATCAATCACATAAGATGTAACGTCTAGTTGCTCCATGCTAAATATAATCAAGCATCGAGACATGAAACGGCCCCACAATTCACCGAGGAAATATGTTTTACACACTTGGAAACTACTAAACGTTACTCGGTTTGTCCCCCTTTACTTGGCTTGTGGCAAGGGGTGTTTGGTTTTTTTGGAGCTGTTAAAGATAATGATGGTGATAGATCTTTAGACAAAGATCATGCATGGCATGCTCATGTTTGTTTGGAACACTATCAAAATAATTTGAACTTTATTTTCTACATGGCCCAAGGGTCAAAGGTGCTTCCTTGTGCATTTTAAATTTCTCTTCATTTTGGTTTATGTCATCTACATTACCCAAATAGTTATTGGTGGCTTTTTAAAATTTGGTTTCTTGTCTTAGTAGTATATCATCAATAACTTCCAGAAGCTTGACTGACCAAATCAATATCAAAAGTGTGAGAGTTTGATAATAACCTTACGAAAGAAATTATGTCAAACTCAAACACCACCTTAATTTATTTGTTAAATTTTCGATTAAGTCATGGTCAACTGACAGGTACTCAATGTACAAACAATGCATTTTATCAATTTATATATTCGGTTATCATTTTCAGTTAAGTCATAAACAAATATTTTCACATGACTTTAAAATTAAGGCCTGCTTGTGTAGTTTTTTTATTAAGTCATGTAAATTAAACTGTTTGTCTGGATATATACTGGATATATACTGTTTGTTTGTAGATGGATATATGACTGTTTGTTTTGTGTGCTGAATAGAGTGTATGGATTAAAGAAAATTAATTTTATACCCTAAAAACAAGTTACGTAGGATTATAGGTGAAGAAGTAGGAGGGTAAATATGTAAAATTATGATTTAAGTCACGGACTTAA
>BQNB010020680.1:0-65189 GCA_026074375.1 Tanacetum coccineum | reverse complement strand
TATTCTTGGTAATTGGCATAATATGGATCAACCATGTCTCATGCTGGTTGTTTATGCTCCGCAAGACTACCATGACAAAAAGACACTTTGGAATAACCTCACACGGCTACTTGAAAATCACAACAATTTCTCTATTCTTATTGGGGATTTTAACGAAGTTAGGTATGAATCAGAAAGAATGGGAAATGTTTTTTATTCAAGAGGTGCTTCCCAATTCAATGACTTCATTCATTCTTCAGGTCTTTGTGATCTGCCTTTTGGAGGAAAAAGATTTACTCGGATGAACAACTTGGGTTTAAAGCATAGTAAAATTGATCGTTTCCTGGTTTCTACTCATGTGATTCACAAATGGCCTGACTCACATGTCATTGCTCTCCCGAGAGAGTTCTTTGATCACACAACACTTTTTCTTAAGAATTTAGCACCTGATTTTGGGCCCATTCCTTTTCGGTTTTATAATTCGTGGTTGGCCTATTCTGACTTTGCTAATCTAGTTAGCACTTCTTGGGCTTTCCCTTCTACTAGTCTTCAAGCTGTGGGGTTTAAAGTTAAGCTTCAAAGGCTTAAAAATAACATCAAAAAGTGGCATTTAAAAGTTATCCAAACTGAAAACGCTTTGTGTCAGGAGCTGCGAAACAAAATTGATTACTTGGATAAGAAGGCCGAGTCTTCCCCACTTTCTCCTTCTGAGGTAGAATCTAGAATCTCGTCGATCAAGCTCTTGGCTGATTTTGAACATCGGAAAGTGAAGGATTTAAAACAAAAAGCTAAGATACATTGGGCTTCTAAAGGTGACGAAAATACTCAATTCTTTCACGGGGTTATTAATGGTAGGCGTAATCATTCAAGAATAAACGGTTTTAATATTAATAGGTATTAGTTGACGGATCCAGTAGTAATCAAGAACCACATATTTGACTCCTTTAGCAGCCGCTTCAAAGAAGGTAACCATTCTAGACCTCTTTTCATAAGTAATCTATTTAAACGAATTTCCATAAGTGATTCCTAATCCCTTGATTGTCCATTCACTTTAGAAGAAATTAAAGAGGCGGTGTAGGATTGTGGTAGTGCTAAGGCACCGGGCCCAGATGGTTTCACGTTTAAATTCTTTAAGAAACATTGGGATACTCTTAAACATGATATTGTTTCTTATGTTAAATAATTTGAGGTCTCGTCCCATATTCCGAGAGGATGTAATTGTTCTTTCATCACCCTTGTTCCAAAGGTGGAGGATCCTTTAGTTATTGGTGATTTTAGGCCTATTAGCCTCATTGGGAGTCAATACAAGATAATTTCAAAAATCCTTGCTAATCGCCTCTCTCTTGTTGTATCTTCAGTTGTTAGTGATGTTTAAATGGCGTACATTAAAGGCCGACAAATTATTGATGGGCCTCTCATGGTTGATAAAATTATTGCTTGGGCTAAGAAACATAAAAACGCCTCTTGTTCCTTAAAGTTGATTTTGAGAAAGCTTTTGATTCCCTAAGTTGGTCCTTTCGTCTCTTTGTTCTTGAACAAATGGGTTTTAGCTCTAAATGGAGGAATTGGATCCATTCGTGCTTAGATTCGGCTTACACACCAGTTCTTGTAAACGGGTCACCAACTAAGGAATTTAAAATTCAAAGAGGGCTTGGACAAGGAGACCTCCTTTCTCCTTTTCTCTTCATCTTGGCAGTGGAAGCCCTTAATATTGCTTTTCTTGAAGCAACAAATAACAATATTTTCCATGGCATCAAAGTGGGTAAAGACAAGATTCATATATCTCATCTTTAATTTGTGGATGATGCCTTAATCATGGGGGAGTGGTCTCATACCAATGCAAAAAACTTGTCTAGAATTCTTACTTGTTTTCATCTTGCCTCCGGTCTTAAGGTGAATTTCAATAAAAGCAAGCTTTATGGTATAGGTGTCACAAATGGAGAGCTAAGTTCTATGGCTACATCAATTGGTTGTCTTACTTCTCAATTCCCTTGCATGTATTTAGGTCTTCCCATTGGTGCAAAAATGTCAAGGTGTCATCATTGGAAGCCACTTGTTGATAGGTTCCATAAACGTCTTTCAAAGTGGAAGTCCAAGTCTCTTTCTTTTGGCGGGCGCCTTACTCTTATAAGATCCGTCCTTGGTAGTTTGGGAGGCTACTACTTCTCTAACTTTAAGGCTCCTAAGAAGGTTATTAGAAAGCTCGAAAGCATTAGAAGAAAATTTTTTTGGGGTGGTTGTTCGGATGAAAACAAAATCTCATGGATTGCTTGGGATAAAATCCTCTCCCCTCTTGGTAAAGGAGGTCTTGGAATTACCAGCTTACGTGTTTGTAATCAAGCCATGCTTACGAAATGGTGGTGGAGATTTAAATCCGAAGAACATGCTACATGGTACAAAGTTATACGCTCTATTCATGGTGCAAATGGCGGCCTTCAAGACAACTCCTCTCTCAAGTCTAACTCGGGCCCATGGTATCACATCATGAAACTTAAAGATGTATTTCTCAACTTAGGGATCAACTTACCTTCTCTCTTTAAGAAGAAAATTAGAAATGGTCAAAATACAAGATTTTGGCAAGACAATTGGTTGGGTGGACCACCTCTTTGCTTATCATTCCCTCATTTGTACCGCCTTGCTTCGAATCTAGATTATTATGTTTGGGAAAGAGCACCTACTGTTGCACAACCTCCATTGTCTTTGACACATGATTATGCTTATGCCTCACCCCTGGTCTTTGTTATAATTAGGCTTGGAGTAGGGCTCTCCACTATACTCGTGAGTTAGAGAAAATCAGAGATTTGTCCAACCTCTTATCACAACTTTGGCTTTCCAATGAACATGACTCATGGGAATTTACCGTTGACACTTCTAGGAAATTCTCAGTTAAGGGTTTGAGATCTCACATCACCTCCGTATCTTAGACTTGTTATCTCAGCCGACTAGATGGAATAAGATTGTTCCTTCGAAGATTAACATTAATACTTGGAGGGTCATGCATTCTAGATTGTCAATTAGGTGGAACCTTGACCGAAGGGGGGTGGATTTAGATTCGGTTAGATGTCCTGTATGCGATGAAGATATTGAAAAATAAGAGCACGTTTTCATTCATTGTAAAATGGCAGTTGACATATGGAAGGATGTCCTTAATTGGTGGCAAATTACAAATACTCACATTTACAACCTTAATGATGTGATTCATATGGCGGACCATGCATCGATTGTAGCCAAGCACTCAAGATTTTTTGATGTCGTTGTCTAAGTTACTATTTGGTGCCTTTGGAAATTTAGGAATGAGGTGACTTTCTCTATGAAGAGGCCAAGCAAAGATCTCCTATTTTATGACATTAAGCTCTTGTCTTACACTTGGGTTTCTTGTAGAGGTAGGAAATCATGTTTAAATTGGATTGAGTGGTTTAATAACCCACGTAACACTCTTTCCTCCTCTTGTATTCTTTCTTAGCGCATTGCTAGATTCCTAATTCAAATGCCGTTAAAAAATCAACCTTTATCCCTTCTTTAAGATCAAGGGTTCAAATCTAGCCGAGAGAAAATTAATCCTCTTGTGGCCACAGAGGTTTACCTGCGTCGACTCCGGGCTATCAAAAATGGTAGTCGCCCTGGGATTAGTCGGCTCGCTATGTCGATTCGAAAACTCAAGTAACAAAAAAAAGAGATTGCCCAGACCTATCAGGCCCAATGTTAAGCGACAACGTTACCTCATGCTTTTACTCGCGGGACTCTTCAGGATCCCACAAATGGGCTTGGGCTTATTTATCTAATGGCTAATACTGTTAACCTATAAATACTTAAAAATTTTAGGTGTCATGCACGAGTTTAATATTGTGCATTATAAAGCTAACAGAACATACATCTACTTGAGAATGAATTATAGGCCATGAGATAATATTGTGGATTATAAAGCTAACAGAACATACATCTTTGCTGTTAAATTTTCATATAATGTTCTAGCTATATATGTTTTGTATATAATATTGTTAATCCTAAAACACCTAGCTAGAAACTAAGTTTCTTCTAAAATCAGAGGTTCTATTAGTACACGATTAGTCATGCATGCAAGCTTAACCGAGTGAATCGGTGTCACTGGTATATAAATTTGGCACATCCCTCTAAAATCTATACTGTATCAGTTCTTATGTTGTTATTAATTAAATAACATATCTTGGTTTCAAAATAAAATAAAATCCTTAGCAATTTAGAGTTTTAAAATCAAGATGTTGTATTTCTTTTCCAAATTTCTGTAGACAGTAAAGGTATATCTAGAAATCACCTTTTGGTATTTGTACTAATGGAGTAGAAAATATCATAATTTTCTCATGTCATATGACCGTAAGCTATGATATATATCATAAGAAATATACATTTTTCACACCTCAATCTGATAAGCAAAACTAAAGGTCATCTCACCACTTGCATTTATCTTTGCTTTACTTGATCATGTGATCAACTCATGATATGTTTCCATTTCGATTATATATTTTATTTCTTTTTATCAACTCAAGGTTGTCCATGAAAAGAATAATCAACATGACAACCGGATGTAACCCTTTACACCTTATCTGAAGGACCATTATATTCGAGGCATTAGTATTTAGTAGCTAGCCATGAAAATAATCAAGAACTAATTACTTAACCATGCAAAAATTTAACCTTTTTTAAATTGTTTGCCGTCTCTATGGTTATATGGAGAATATAGAGTATATGTACAATGATGCACGCCATGTGATGTTCATACTAATGACAAGGCATAGATGATATATTTAATTTTGGGTGCTAAAAGGAGGATAAAATTTATAAGATAAAAAAAGATCATATGTTCTATAACCTCACATGAACTATAGAACCTAGGATAAGAAAGATACGCTCTAATCACTTTACTAATTAGCCTTATTAGCTTGCTTGTGTCATTAGGATGGCTTGTTGCCATGTTGGTGATGATACATTTTTATAATTATGAATGAAATACTTAAGAATAGTTGTGACAGTAATAGTCAATAGTTAGCATAACACTAAATAAAGTCAAGACACATGTCATATCAAAAGAGGCATGCAGTATCAATAAAGGAAAACTAGTCTATACCAACCTTCTAAATGAGCTCACAGGGTAAATGGGGGTGAATATGTTCAATCGGGCTTTATTTCATCCTCTAACATTCAAACAACCATAAAGCATGACACATGGATAAGTCAATGAAGTTAGTTCCAGTTGTGAAACTTAACGTATCTCAGTTTAAAATATCTACTTTTTTCTGGACTATCAGAATCTTGAAATCAGTATGTGCTATGTGTACTAATGACATGGCACAAAGAGAGTGTACTTTGGATTCAACAAATAGAGTAGAAAAGATTCAAAATGGCCCATGTCATCTACCCTTAAACTAGAACTTATGAGATAAAAAAGCTACCTTCTTTACATGCACCTCAATCTGATATAAACAAAATAAAGTCCATCACACCACTTACATTGATGTTTGCTTTTCTTCCTCATGTAATCAAATTTCTCCTTCATGTATTCAATGTGTGATGTGTTTGCCATGTCAATTATATATTTTATATTTTTATATTTATATATATATACTATATATTTTATATATATATATTTTAAATCCTGCCCATTACCAGGTGATGGATATTTATGAAAGAAAAGTCAACATGACAACCGAAAATAAATGTCTAAACCTTATTGGATCAGAAGGGCCAATATCAGGAGGAAAAGTAGCTCATAAAAAAGTAAAGTGCTAACTTTCTCAAATGTGCTAACCAGTTAAAATTGCTGAACCTGTTCTTCTGATGTGTGGTCATGTCCTCATGTTACTAAAGCTGGTTGTGATGAATCTGGATTGAGGTTTCCTGAATCTTGTAAGGTGAATTATACTGGGAGCTTAGTGGAACCTAATGTCTTAATTTGAATAAATGCCAATGCTTTGTTTTCTTAATGTTATTTTGGCATTCATTGTGTATGTGTAGAAGATATCAAGTTTCTATCAGCATTTAACAAGCACACAATAGATAAAGGATTGAATGTGTAATTGTTTTAAAATTCAGTTATAGTTTGTTAGTTCTTTCCCTCTATAAATACCCTATATCTTCCTCATTTCATTTTGTATACGTGATTACCACATTTCAATACATAATCATTTTCCCTCATTTTTGCTTCCGCTTCATAAATTTAATATGGTATCAGAGCAAAAGAATGCCTGATTATGTTACAACCACCCTAACTACTTCCTAACAAACTTTGACCGTCATTGACTGTTGTTATTTCACCTGATTCTTGACAAATTTGTTCATCGCTTGTGTTTAGCGATTGATTTCAGTTTGATTCAAGAATCTTAGGTACATAACAATGGCGAATTCAACTGTTAACCCTAATTTGCAACAAAATTCCAATCAAAACTCCAATCAAGATCCAAATTCACAAAATATGATGAATGATCCATTACATCTTGCGAGTTCTACCAAAATGGCGTTGGGTACAAAGTTAAAATTAAGGTTTATTGATGGTTCGTTACCTAAACTTACTGTAATTCACAATGATTACCAAAGATGGGTTCGTTGTGATTATATGGTTACTTGTTGGATTCTAAACTCCATGGTTGCTGAACTTTCTGAATCGTTCTTATATGCTCAGTCTGCTAGTGATTTGTGGAAAGAATTAGAGGAACAATATGGTCAAATTAATGGTCCACTCATTTATCACGTTGAAAGAGAATTGAGCTAAGTTTCACAAGGAAATTCTATAGTTGCTACTTATTTCAATAAGCTAAAGAAGTTTTGGGATGATTTACATAGTTTGAATGGTGTTCTTGTGTGAAATTGTGGAAAAATGAGAGAGTGCACTTATGGAGTGACTGAGAAATTCTTAGAGATTGATAGCAGGTCTAAGTTGATGCAATTCTTGATGAGATTGAATGATGATTTTGAGGCAGTTAGGAATCAGATTTTGACTATGGATCCTTTGCCAAATATTAACAAGGCCTACTATATTGTGCAACAAGTAGAAAAGCAGAAGCAAGTCACTCATCAAGTTGCAGATCCAATTGCATTTTTTGCTAATAATAAAGGAAATCAGAATGTTAAGAGGGATAACATGAATGATGGGAAGAGTTAAGGGAATGAAAAAAAGACTTGTACTTTTTGTAATCAAGATGGTCATGTATATGAGTAGTGTTTTGAAAAATAGGGTTATCCTGATTGGTACAAGGGAAAAAAGAACAAGAAAGGAAACAGAATGGCTTCTCAAGTAGTTTCTGATTTTAGTAATTACATGACTAAGGAGACACCTTTTGATTTTGAGTTTGAAAATGGGGTACAAAATGGAAAAGGTAATTTGAATCAAAGAATGGTTGCTGCAATATGTCAAGAAATGATGAAACTATTCAAAGGAAAGGAAGTTGATCACAACAATGATGTTAGTACTTCAAAGCCTTATGCAGGTACTTTTTTCTATGGCTGCAAACCTCACAAAATACATTCATTTCATGTGTCTTTAAACCTTATGTCAAAACACTTGCAAGTGAATATCATAATTGATTAGATTGTTGACATTGGGGCTTCTGATCACATGTCACCTTACCTATATTTGTTTCAGTCTATTAGGATCCTTAAGAAACCAATTAGGATCAAGTTGCCTGATGGGACTAGAAACTGGGTAGATAGAGTAGGCAATATACAAATCAACAGTTCTTTGATCATGCACAATGTTTCCTATGTTCCTGATTTCAAAGTGAATCTCTTGTCAGTGGGAAAATTACTTAAGTCTCAAAAACTTATAGCTGTTTTTTTCCTACTGTGTTCTTCCTACATGACCCTTCAACTAAGAAAGTTCTTGCAGTGGGAGAAGGTTTTAACAATCTCTACATTTGCAAACCATTTTCAAGATCACCTCCCAAACACTCCTCTATTCCTATGTCTACTTTTCATGTTATGTCTTTTTTTGCTAATAAAGATGTTTAGACTAAGAATGTTACTCTAGATACCTTTCATGCTAGGATTGGACATACTTCTATGTCTAAACTAGTACATTATACTAAGCAATTTCATGGCCTATATTGCTAATCATTTTAAAGCTAAGCTAAAGTTTCTAAGGTCTGATAATGGTACTGAAATAGTCAATAATGACTGTTTGGCATACTTAAGGAAACAATAAATTCATCAAAAGTCTATGGTTTATACCTCATAGCAAAATGCTATAGTTGAAAGAAAACACAAACATTTGTTGGATACTGCAAGGGCTTTAAAATTTCATTATGGTATACCTAATAAGTTTTGGGGAGACTGTGCTTACAGCTACTTATTTGATAAATAAGATGCCTATGAAAATCCTAGACTGGAAGACACCCTTTGAAATGCTACATGGAATGCCTCCTAGTTATGATCATTTAAGAGTCATGGGTTGTTTGTGTTTTGCAACTATGACCAAGCCTCATAAAGATAAGTTTGCACCTAGAAGCATCAAATCAGTATTAAGTGGATATCCTCCTGGTCAAAAAGGTTACAAGTTATATGATCTTCAGACACATGAAGTGTTCTGTAGCAGAGATGTACCTTTTTAGGAAAGTGTTTTCCCTTTCAAAAGGATTCTATTCCTTCTAAAACTCCCTCAAACATACAAAAATGGCCTATGAAAGATGTAGTCAGTGATGAAGAATTTGTTCCCTTTTCTGGTCCTGATGCTTCCCCTGATCCTGTTATGCCAAACACTCCTTCTGATCATAATGTTTCAAGCCCCGCTCCTAATTTACCAAGTTCTTCTGCTGAATCTGCTATGTCAATCCCTGAACCAGTGGTTCCTACAAGAAGGTCAACCAGAACAACAATTCAACCACCTTGGCTCAAGGATTTTGTCAAAAGCAAACACAAAGCTGGTTCAGTGGTGTTTGATGCAACTAACAAACCTGCTTATCCATTGTTTTAACAAGCTGATTTTCAAAGTTACCCTGATGAATATGTAGCCTCATTAGCTCATGTCATGTCTACATCAAAACCAAATTCTTATTTACAAGCTGTCGATGATCCAAAATGGGTAGAAGCAATAGAAAAGGAATTAAAGGCACTTGAGACAAATGATACTTGGGTCCTTACTAAGTTGCCAGATGGACACAAAGCCATTTCTTCCAAATAGGTATACAAGATAAAGTATTATGCTGATGGAACTGTGGAAAGATACAAAGCAAGATTGGTCATTAGGGGTTTTGATAAAAAAGAAGGAGTGGATTACAAACATATTTTTTCTCCAGTTTCTAAAGCTGCAACTGTAAGAGTTTTGATTGCCATTGCTACTGCAAAAGGTTGACCATTGCATTAGCTGGATATCAATAATGCCTTCTTACATAGTTTTGTGGATGAAGAAATTTACATGAGACCACCTGAAGGATATATAAAAGCTTCACAATGATAAGTTTGCAAGTTAAACAAGTCCCTTTATGGTCTTAAACAGGCCTTAAGGAAATGGAATCAAGAGCTTTCAAAGTTCTTAGTAACTTTGTGTTTCATACAGTCAAAGCATGATTATTCTCTTTTTGTCAAGGCACAAGGTGATTTGTTTATAGTTGCACTGGTTTATGTGGATGATATTTTACTTACTGGAAATTCAGTCCAAGATATTCAAAACACAAAATTGGCTTTGGATAACAAGTTTACTATCAAAGACTTGGGTTTAGCCAGATACTTTTTGGGTATTGAGCTTTGCAACACTGAGAATGGAACCTTTCTTCATTAAAGAAAGTATGTTTTGGATTTGCTCAAGGATGCAGGATTGACTGCAGCTAAACCCACACTTTTCCCTTTACCACAAAACATGAAATTATCCATTGACAAAGAAAGTTAATCAGTGATCCTAAATCATATAGAAGACTTATGGGAAGACTTTTGTACTTATCAATGACTAGGCTAGATATTTCATATGCAGTTCAACACTTAAGTTAGTTTGTTTCTTCTCCCAAAGAGCCTCACCTACAAGCTGCTACACATTTGTTAAGATATCTAAAGGGATCTATTCATAAGGGTCTCTTTTATCCTATTCAGAGCAAGTTAAAAGTAGCGGGATTCTCAGATGCAGACTGGGCCTCTTGTTTAATGACTAGAAAATCTTTTAAAGGTTATTGCATTTTCTTAGGACATTCTTTAATGTCCTAGAAAACCAAGAAACAAGCCACAGTTTCTAGATCTTCCACAGAAGCAGAATATAGGAGTATGGCAGCAACAACATGTGAACTTGTTTGGTTAACTTATCTGCTAAAAGATCTTCATATAAATGTTCAAGTCCCAATTACATTGTTTTGTGATAATAGAGCTGCTCAATAAATAGCAGCTAATCCTTGTTATCATGAGAGAACCAAATACTTAGATATTGACTGTCATTTCACAAGGGACAAAGTCCAAGAAGGATTTTTGCAAACTGCTTTTATACTAACTAATTTGCAGTTAGCTGACATTATGACTAAGGCTTTGGGAGGTGCACAACACTCATTCTTAGCTGACAAGTTGGGTTTTCAAGACGTTCCAACTTGAGGGGAGGATGTATAAGATATCAAGTTTTCATCAGCATTTGACAAGCACACAATATATAAAGGACTGAATGTGTAATTGTTTTAAAATTTAGTTATAGTTAGTTAGTTCTTTCCCTCTATAAATACCTTGTATCTTCCTCATTTCATTTTGTAACCGTGATTACCACATTTCAATACATAATCATTTTCCCTTATTTTTACTTCCGCTTCATAAATTTAATAGTACGTATAATATGTTTCATTTGTTTAAGCTTTGCATTTTATTGTGTGCATATTATGCTGATTATAACTTATTGGTTGTTTTTTTATTACTTTCATTTGTATTTGTTTGTTTTGAGAAATGTTTGTTAATTGTTTCAGATCCAAATTTAAGATCAAACCAAGATCAGGTGTTATTTCTTAGATTTTACTGTTTTGTTTTTAGTTGGTTGTTTGGGTGGTGCTGATGAAACATTGTCAACCATAGTTGTAATATATTGCTATATATATTGGTAGAAGAGTGCTTGTAATAATAAGATATCCCCGTGTTTGATGAATTGTGATAATTTAATAGCATTTCATGTGCTCATTGTAACCATAACCATAATTAACCAAACAACATGTAAAAATGGCGATGATTATGTTAAAACAAAAGTAAAGTTTAAGTAAGTTAAGTAATTAGGAAATTGCGAGTTTAATGGAAGTCTAAATTCTACTTACCGCCACGTATAATATGTCGCAGTGCAAATTGATTTTCTAAAAATGATTACTTGGTTCCTTAACATGTAAATCTTGAGAAGCAGAGTATGTTTTATAAAGCATAATACACTGCTTAATCAGTTTTAAATTGAAAATTAAACACCATAATCTTAGGTAATTGAAGTCAAAACGGGCATGACAGAAAGATTCTCTAATTATGCATATCATGTGTTCATTGCAACCATGACATGGCAATAAAGAAATATTCTAGAAAGTAACATGACCATATCAATAAAGAGGAATTAAAGGTATTATCCCACTACTCTATACATCAATATGATTAACTAAATCAAACACCAACTAACAACTTTTCCATTAGTTTCCTTAGCTTGGTGTAACGACCCGCAACTGAGTTTTCTTCGCGCGTCAACTGTTATAAAAGTGACTTAGTGGCATGCCGTGTACAATATTAACCCACCTTTACTGCTCGTCTTCATCACTAGCCTTTTGTGAATGACCAACCAACGAATATCTTTATAGAGCCGTTAGCATGGCAGATTAATATAAACACAGTCAAAAGTAACTGTATCAAGAAGGTAAAGGAGTGCCTAAAAGTGACTAAACTACCAACCACCAATTTTGATGACAAATAGATGACTCATCCAACCAAAGTTTTCAATTTGGGTAAACTTTATATGCCAATAAGTGTCATCATCCAAAATACATTAATCATCAACTTCATCAAGATTTAAGCAAGAAATAGACTAGTGAGTTAACAGAAGCATATCAAACTGTTATCACAATATGAATCATAGATTCTCAGAACAAGTTCTTGGAGTTCCACTCAAATCAACAAGGGGACTACTATTATCAAAACCTTATAATCAACCTCATTGCCCTTCAACTTCTTCAAAGATTACTAATCATGGTAATTACACATTTTTGTATAAAACGCCTATCACAAACGTTTCTAGTTTCATAAATGATCTTATATATGTCGTATTTAATTGATATTCAGGGAGTATAGGACCAAAAATTATCAAAATTATGAGACATAAGTTAAGTCATGGCGCTAAGATCATTAAATATGGCGGCCAAAGTAAAATCTTTAGGAGAAACTTTAGTATCAAAGAGAGCGAGAAACTATTACACACTTCCTAATGTAATTTATACACGAAAGATGGTGCAATTGCATGGCTTTTATTTATCTCTATAGAAAGGGTTGCATTTTGCAGTGACTGGTCCATAAAAACATATTCAATGATAGGCGAGTAGCTAAAGTTTCAATACATGGTAAGGGAATTTCCAAAGTATTTTCTTTTAGTGCACATTTTATTTCGTATCTCACTTAATTGGTAGTGTGCTTACGCATGATTGGTCGTGTGTTGGTATCAATCCCATTAGCAAAGATAGAAGGAGTACTTGAAAGCAAGAACATAAAGAGACCATTAAACAACTATGTGGAGCTAGCGACTGTTGATGATTTTAGTTTCTGGTTCATAGGCTTTATGAGTATTAATATAACTTTAAGATACCTTCATCAGGCAGCTACAGCTGGTATGGACTACTTGAGCACTTGATCACGCAGAAAATTGATCCTAAGATTTATGTGAATTCAAATGTAAATTCTTGTAGTTATATCAACATTTTGGTTGAACTTCTTTAATGAGAAATAGATGTATGTTGATATATGACAACTCAGTGTCTTACTATCCTTGGCCATTTTTAGTTTTTTTTAACGACAAATATATAAAAAGAAAACTAGCAAGAAGCTAGAAAAAAACGACATTACATAGTTTTTGTACAAGCAAGCTTTGGATCAAAGATTCAATCAAAGCAATCACAAATGAATTTCCTATTTTGATGAAGGATCCAAGTGTGTGAAAGGTTTTATCTCCTCACTTAATGTGTCTTTCTTTGGTCATTTTCATCAAAGCATAACCGGTTTCGGTACCTCCACATGATCCAAAACGTTGTTTGAAAAACCGCATCAAAGCACATCTTCTCTAACATTGGAAATGGGACAGAGTCTCCCCACCATCTAGTCACCACGATCTATGTATTATTCTGTAGCGACTGAGCAATCTTTAAAAAGAGGTTGCGAGTCTTGAGTGCTTGATTGCAAATTGGGCATCGAACTGAGTCAATTGGAAACATCTGTTTAGAATAATAATCTTGTTCTTAGACTAATACTATGGGGACTGATTTTGTCATTATGTTTTTTGTAGTTATAGCTGGTTTGGATATCTTTGGTTTAAAGTAGCTGGTAGCTAAGAGTTGGAAGGCTAAAGTTGTCAAGTTATGATTCCCAGCTGATGCTATAAAAGTAAAAGGTTATGACTTAAAAATTCATAACCCTAGATCTATATCTCTGCCACTCTCTCTTTGATATCTCTCATTCTTGTATCGATCCTGGTTGATTTCTTTATTCAACGTTAATTTTGTTCTTGATTTATATTGTAATAGAACTATTATCATTTAGATAATAGAGGTACAACAGATTAGCTGGGGGTAACTTTGGTTTGATTTTGAGTTTGTTGATTGAGATCAACATATTGTATTTTTAAGAGATTGTTGTTCCTGAATTAAGATTCAAGATCTTGTTATTGATTGTTTTATAAATCTGTTCATGGTATTAGAGCAAGATCTTCTTTCTTGCTCTGGATTTTAAAATTAAGGTTTCTAAAATTTTGGGGTTTTTTTTTTTGAAAAGTTGTTTGGACAATTAACGATTGTTAATTAATAGATCTTGGCTTAATTGAAAGTTTTTTAAGAAAACACCTAATTTTTAAGAAAATTAAGGTTTGGGAAATTTGAGGCTTTTGATTCCCCTGGGGTTCATTGACTATTGTTAGTTGATCTATTGGTGTTCTTGGTTGATTTCTGGTATTATATGGAGAAAACCTTAATTCTTGAAATTAGGGTTTGGTGTTTTGGGAATAAAGATTCTAGGGTCTTATTATCCTTTGACTAAGTGAATCAAAGGGTAGTAAGGAAATTCTTCCGCTGGTTAATTGCTGTTTGCGTGCTCTGTAACACCTCTTACATTCTATCTCTTTATTTCTACTTTATTTTCAGTATTAGATTGCTGGAGGATAAGTAGAGGCACTATTGAGAAGTTGTTGGTTGATTAAGGGGTTGTTATTTAGTCTTTTAATTGATATTGAGAATAAGTTTGCTTGCCCTTAACCAACCACTTAAGTGGCAAGGAAGCCTGAGAACTCTTTGAGCTTATTCTTGTTATTATTTTCTTTGTGTATTTCTCTTTTTGGATTAGTTTAATTTTGTAATCATGTCTCTTCATGGTTATACTGATGATGAATTTGATGCTGGGGATGATAATAATATTACTTTGATTAGTAGACTTGATGTGAGTAATCCATTACATTTACACCCTAATGATTCTATTGCATTGACTATTGTTTCTGTAAAACTTAAAGGGATTGAGAATTATTAATTTTGGTCTTGAGTATCATTTTCCCCCAAGGAAAATAGTTTGAAAGTGGGGCTACGAAGACTCACCTTAAATAAAGATGAAAGTAGTTGTAATAGATAATCAAGGAATAACGTACAACGGTGCCTAGCCATGACCTATTAATAAAGTTTTATTCTAGAGATATGCTATATGAAAATGAAGTGATGCATATGAATTTGTAAAAGGATTTGTATTGTCATTGTAAAAGGTTTTGTATATGATGTGTGTTTTTAAAAGCTTTAAATTTATAAGACTAGAAACACCGATTTTGACTAAAAACACAACACGGGCAAGTATACCCTTCTGTATGTAATATAGCTTAGGTAAGTCCAGTTTTCCAAAGAGAATTGAATTTACAGTTTGTAATTAAGGTTCTGATGTGTTGTAGTTAGGGGTGTGATTTGTGATTCAAGTTTTAAATTTATATTTTGCCAACTTAACCAAAAACAACACTTGAACGGGCAGTGTACCCGATCGATGAGAGTTTCATGGTAAGTAAGGTGTCGAACATTTGGAGCGAAGTTAAATCTTTTGATTTATTAATACTTTGGTTTTTTTAATCTAAGTTAGTCTAATCTATACTAAACCTATTCTATACCTATGTTAATCCTAAATCTAATGGATAAGGGGGGGGGGGGGGGGTTTAGCCTGAGAGACTGGCACAGGTTTTCTGGTGACTAAAACCAATTCAAGATACTTTAACCCACATAAGCAAATTAACAGAAGATAAAAGAGCGGTCTAGCCAAATATAAGAAAACTGTATTAACCATTGTTAATCCAATCAGAATGTTGGTTTGTTTATTAGTGCAATGATTACTTATCTCGAGGCGGTATATCATTCTTAAGATTTAGGCGGGACTTTTTCCTAAGACCTAGACACGTAGAATTCTGTCATAATTAAACGCAACCGCATAAAGCATCCTTATATATTGATTATAATTCATCTAGAGGATGACACGGTATATGTCATACGAACCCTAGCTCATAGATATTTACCCACTTACTGCTAACGTTATTTTGTATTAGGTGGAAGTCCACAATCCACACTATACCAATGATCAGAACGTTATTAGTCAGTACTAAGCCACCACCTACAATGGTACAACCAGTTCAATCGAGGCAAGCAGGACGTTATTAGTGATCCTATTTGTTCCACCTATATACATTACTACATGGAGAGCTATCCCGGACTCTTAGCCTACGCCCAAAGAACACCGAAGTTGCAGCGCATTAAATATGTAGGACTAGACCTAGTTGAATGATAGTTCGCATACTTAAGCACATAAACAAGTATCATGTGATAAACATAAACAATAATTCAACTATAAATTAAGAAATCGAGATAAATAAACTAAATATTAAGATCTTCATAATAATGGCTAATACCTTCAAACGTCATAATTAATACAAGAGTAATGATTTAGCCAAGGCAAACTAACCGAGTTAACGAATGATACCAAAAACTAAACGATTACAAGAGTATAAGAAATTACACGTTGTCTCCTATGGAATGAATCGCGTTGCTCGACCTCTTCTGCACTTTTTCTCCTCTGAAAATTGACTTTTATGGTTTAGGTATCGAGAATATGATTTAGCACACCTAAACCTCATTTTTAAGTTTTCTATTTATAAGGTCTGAAGTCAGTATCGATACGGTGTATCCAAGGTGTTGGATACGATGTATTAGGGGTTTCTTGGGGTAGGGACCACGTTTGATATTTTCCAGAATATTTTATTCTTATATAGCTTGAATACGGCGTATTGGTCATCCTTGATACGGCATATTGGATTTTATGGTCTTCGTGGTCTTTGGTGAGTGCAGACACATATACGCTATATCTTCCTTGATGGATATGACGTATTGGTCTTCAGAACATTAATCTTTAAATATCTTCGTTTAAGCTTCAGAATGCATGCCTTTTAGTCAATCTTCATCGCGTACTCCATAATTACTGTAATTCTTAAATATAAACGATTAAGTAACAATTATTTGCAATAATTATACAAAATGGGTCAATTACATGGGATAAATGATGCTATAAAATAGACGTTATTTGATGTCATCAGGTGCTAAGGCTAAAATGATTGTCACGGATCAAATTAACGAAACGTGCATATATTGAATATTGTAGAGAAATCGATTAAAAGATGATTCAAACAAATGATTAAAGTATGTTTGTTTAGGCAATGATCATTAAGACAATGATATGTCTAGGATAGTGTTTAAAAGTTTAGAGAATAAAGATATCACAAGTTATAAATCCTTTCGGCCTTTAATGTAACACCCCCATTTTGACAAATATAGCAACGGAAGCTAATCTAGGGTATTACTTCATGGATACAACAATCACAATCATAGAAAATGACTTAAAAGAGACGTTGTTTAAAAGATACATTATCATTCATTTAAAATCAGAGTTTTACAACAGCAGGTCCCAAAATCTAGTTACATACAATGTGAATGATAACAAGTTTTATCCATCTTTATGTCCATGCCACTCCGTGCCATAAGTTGCTCAATTACCTGAGATAAACATGCTAAAAAGTCAACACAATGGTTGAGTGAAATTCATAGGTTTGATATTAAATAGTTGAATACAAGTCATCATAAGTAATTGTTATAAAAGCAGTGTCATAGTAATGCGTTATAGTGTGGTATTGGGTTACGTTGTTATACACCCGGTATTTGTAATAATTGCAACGAATACAATTATCATGGGAAAATGGTATTGTGTTATTGTTATTGTTATGGTCATGGTCTCGTCTAAGCTCATGGCACACAAACTGACTAGTGTATATATATACCCAAAATGATGTGGTATATATATATAGAGATAATGGCCCTCGGTGTAGGTAATTGCCATATACCTATGAAATTCAAATATAGTGTGTTTGGTTACCTATCCGGTTAACACAAACAGGATTCGTCAATCCCGATAGATCTATCCACAATATTCGCGTTCACCCGTAAGTGATTAATGGTCCATGATAATGAGGGACTTTTGGCATATAGTAACTTAGACATTAGTCGTAATGGTATATCAGGATAGCATATAACTTGGAAAAACACTTGTATTCATGGTTTAAGCATGTATAAGATCTGGAAAAAAACATTGTATTCGAAATTTATAGCAAGTATACACCTCACGTGTTTATGAAAGCATTAACGATATTAAAAAGGGAGGCTATGAATTCAATAAAAGTCTTTAAAAAGTATATCACTTGTTATAAGATATACGGTATGTAAAGAGTTATGTAACAAGCATGTATCCACCAACAAGCATGTATCCCCCTCGCGGGTTTATAAAACATGTAAATAAGTAAAGGCGAGGTTATGAATCTCACCTGATAGGTAGATGTTATAAATATTCCAAAATGAAAGCTGACGACCTTATCACAATCTTAACGGGGATGGTTGATATAGCAAAATGATAGTAAACAGCCACGTCACGCAACCTGAGTAAATATGTCAAGTCTTAGGAAGATTGTACTTTAGAACTTTGGTTCTAAGAGTTATGAGTTTGATTGGAAAGTTTGGAATTATTGTATCACCGTTCGGGCCATCATAATTCAGAGGTCATTCAGTAAACGTTTGAGGAGCTAGGGCACTTTAAATCGTAAACCCAACAACTCAGTCAGAACGTAATACCAAGATGAAACCCCTTAATATGAAGCTCCCTAGTATTGTGATACGATATAATTGGTTTTAAGCGTTTTGATCAATATCTGGAAATGTTAAGCACGTCAAGTGTTAATTAAAGTTATGGTTTGTAAGGTTTTGAATACATTTTTATACTTTTTCAAAATGTTACATTTTAGACCCTTGAGAATGAAAAATGGCAAAATATACCCTTAGAGTTTGCACTTTTACGAGTTTGGTCCTTCAAGTTTAAAAGATATACAAAGTAAACCTTGCACTTTGAAAAGTGACATAATAGACCCCTATAGTTATAACTTTGATAAAATATCATTTTCAGCCCTTGTACTTATAAGTTTCAGAAAGTTACGATATATACCCCTTGCATGGAAATAATTACAAATCAGGTCCTAACTTACATGCAAGCTATATTTAACATTCCAATTGATATTTGTAGGTTATATCTTGTTAATATAAGTTAAAATAAGATGTTTTAACGTAACAAAAGTTTAAATTAACGATTCGTTAAGCCAAAAATCGAAACGGGCCAAATTAGGGTTTTTAATCGAAAACGCTTAGGTTTTTATTTCAAATTCTTTCAAAAACCAATAAATTTGATCCATTAACATGTTATATGATAGATTATAACATAATTTGAGCATTATAACATTAAGATCAAAGAAAACATGAAAATTAGGGTTTTAGGGTTCGGTTTTGGATCAAAATGGCAAAACGCCTAGATTTTAGCTTAGATTCTTTTAGCAAGTGTTCATGCATGATTATAGAGATATAATATGAGTATAGGAGCAGAAATTATGAACATGAACCCTGGGTTTGAGCTTCAAGGAGCAAACATGGAGGATATGGGTTGAAATGGGTCGAAAACGCTTCGTACGCCTAGTTTCTTTACTTTGGGGCTTCAATTCTTCAAAGCTTCGCTTGATTGATCTTCTTAGATGATCCTAGGATCAAATGGAGCATAGAAAGTTTTCTCAATTGGGTTTTAGATAGAGTTGGGTGTGAGTTGTTATGAAGGGTGTAGGGCTCTATTTATAGTCGAATTCATGCAAGGAGGCTAAAGAACTCTTGCAATATGTTCATGGACATGTGTAGGAGCTATCTACTAAGGTGGGAGGTCTATGGTATGAGTTGGGAGGTCTATGAAGTAGATTGAAGGTGTGGACATCACAAATGCTTGCCGCGGCTGTTTTAGGCTACAAAGGGCTTATGTGGCTTCAATTTGGACCAAAGGAATGATGGAGCAGGTGCATAAGCTGCTTAGGAGGCATGTTGGTGAGTCATGGAGGTGCTTGTGTGTAAATAAGTTCTTAAAATGGGTCAAAATGCAATGAAAACAGCCGCGGGTTTGATTTGGCTTATTAGGGCTCGAATTCTTTTCTTTGGCCAATATTCCGAGTGCATTGAACAAGAAATGATTGA
This sequence comes from Tanacetum coccineum, assembly GCA_026074375.1. NCBI lineage: Eukaryota > Viridiplantae > Streptophyta > Magnoliopsida > Asterales > Asteraceae > Tanacetum > Tanacetum coccineum. Next base: position 45,447 of record BQNB010020680.1, on the reverse strand, counting down.
AACATGATCTCAAGGTTTATATTAAGGCTTATCAATGGAAACTATCAAGTGGTTTGGGTTAAAACGGGTCAAAAATTATTAAGTTAGGCCGCGGGTTCATATAGGATATATTAGGGTTTCTTTGGGTTTTCAAGGCTTAGATTTCGTGTAAACTTGATCAAAGATGATAGAATACTAATCTTAGGTATTGTATAAAGGATTATCAATGAGGATTGGTTGATGGTTTAAGTTAAAATGGGTTGAAAAGGAATGAGTAAGCCACAAGTTCCATTTAGGGCTTGTAATGGATTATTAGGGTTTTCTAGGTTTCAATCTTTTGTACATTGCCAAGATAAGGATAGATAATGACTTGTAAACTCATATTATGAGTTTACAATGGCACTTGGTTGATTTTGGAGGATTAAAATGATTAGAAATGAGTAAACAGGTCAAATGATTCATTTAGGTACGTTTAGGGTTTCTCGGATTCAATTTACGTATAGATGAAATGAGATGATGAAATAATGATTGAATATGATTGACATGGTTGTAAAATAAGTTATTACAACTCATTTGAATGTTGGTTGAGGTTTAAAATAGATAAAAATCGATAAACGGGTCATGGTTTATTACTTAGCTGTACTTCCTTGGAAATTTGTTTGCTCTTTATCCGTAATCTCCTTGGTTTCTCGTTTCACTACCTTTTTAAGAGAAGGATTAGTAGGAATTGAGGGTCCCTCATAAGCAACACCACTTCGAGTAGTGATAGATTTCATCTCACCCTTCGGGTTTGGAATGGTATTACTCGGAAGAGTACCCGAAGTTGAGGCTTGGTTTTGAAACAATCCACCTAACATGTTTTGCAAATTATTTTGAAAAGTAGTTTGTTGATTCATCATGACGGCTTGTTGAGATTTTATCGTTTTTTGAATTTCATTCTTAAGGTCTCCTTTCAACGAGTTGATTTGATTTTGCATGTTTCTCAACATTTGATCGTTATTTCTCTTGTAACTCGAAAAATCATTTGAAATCTCTTGTTGAACTTGATTATTAGGCATTTGGAATGGTTGGTTTTGAAATCCTTGGTTTTGAAAATGACTATTTAAACCTTGATTTCCATGAAAATTATTTCCCCGATTAAAATTATTCCCTTGAACTTGATTCTGATTAAACCTATTTTGACTATTGTTTTGTACCGGAGCAAAACCTGGTGGTGCCATTTGATTACTAAACGCCGTTGGAGGGTAACTTGATTGTAAGTACCGTAATCGCACAAACACTAGCTTAATTGTTATCGGTAGGAACAATTATACCAGAATGGGGCACCACCACCAAGTTAACGCAAGATTCTCTACGCCTTACCGGAGGGGAGTGACAACTTTTTTAGAACAATTCGATAAGGACGAAAAGTTGATCGTAAGCTATCAATTCTTTCATCGTTTTACTAGAAGTAGCATTATCCTTGAAACATTTGATCTATTGCTTGAATAACGAACTTTTGATTTTGTTCTCAATTATGTTAAAGCCTCTCTAGTCGTCTTAATCAAATTTAAAGGAGTCTTGGTATTCTCGTTTACACCGTTATAAAGGTATCATCTTGAGTTAACTCCGTACATCTGTGATGGGGACAAGCTATAAGCAACTCCTTAAATTGTTCCCAGCTTCACTAAAAAGTCCCCCTTGTTTGCCCCCCCCCCCCCCCCCCCCCCCCCCTCCCCCCCCCCCCCCCCACTCCACCCCCCCCCCTCCGTCCCATGTTCCCTTCCCCCCCCGCCCCTTTTTTTCCCCCACCCCCCCCCCCTTATCCCCCCCCCCCCTTTTTTTTTTTCCCCCCCCCTTTTTTCTCCCCCCCCCCCCCCCTTTCCCCCCCCACCCCCCCTTCCCCCCCTCCCTCCTCCCCCACCTTTTTTTTTTTTTACCCCCCCCCCCCCCCCCCCCCCCCCCCCCCCCCCCCCTCCCCTTTTCCCCCTTCCCCTACCCCCCTCTCCCCCCCCCCTCCCCTTTATCCCCCCCCCCTTTACTTCCCCCCCCCAGTCCCCCCCCCCCCCCCCTCCCCCCCCCCCCCTTTTCCCCTATTTTCCCCCCCCCCCACTTCCCCCCCCCCCCCCCCCCTCCCTTTCTTTTTTTTTTTATTTTTTTTTTATTTTTTATCTTTATTCCCCTCCCCCCCCCCCCCCCTCCCCCCCCCCTTTTTTTCCCCCCCTCCCCTCCCCTCCCCCCCCCCCCCCCTCCCCCCTCCCCCCTCCCCCCCCCCCCCCCTTTCAAATTTTGTGGTAATCGAGAACTTTTCATTCTTTAAGTGAGTGGTTTTCGAAGGAGGGAAAAATTGATTCACAAATTTGGTCACGAGATCCTCCCAAGTCAAGATTGAATTTGGTGGTTCTTTCTCGTACCAAGTTTTAGCGGCTCCCTCGAGCGAATATGGAAACATCATAAGCTTAATCACATCGTTAGGCACATTCCTAAATCGTAAAGTCGAGGTAATCCTTTTGAAACTATTAATATGAGCATGAGGATTTTCACTCTCACGACCGTAAAATGGATTCGCTTGAACCAATTGAAGCAAATTCGTCTTAATCTCAAAATGATCCGCATTAATTTTCGGTAAAACAATAGCTTCTCCGTACCCTTCCGTGGGTGCTCGGAGTAGCTCTTCCATTGTACGTTCAGCCATTGGTGTAACGATAGTACGAAGCTCGGGTTTGACTATGGTTGGAGCACGTCCTTTATTTCGACGTCTCGGAATGGTGACGTTTGAATTATTTGGAAAATAGGAATTTCTAGTGCGCATGCACTAAACAAAATTAAAATAAGAAAAGAAATAAGAAAAGGAAATTTTTTTTGTTTACCGATTAATCAACACACTTAGGGTAACTCTCTTAAGTAAAATAAATTTTACAAAAGAGGTGCGCCTTTCTCGTAAGTGACACAAACGGTAAAATTTTTGAATCTTTGGTTCGGGAACTTATTAATGGATAATACCTCAATTGAATGTATTATTTGTTGGTGTTCTTTTACCAACTTGGTAAATTTTTATATTCATAAATTAACGTGAAAAATCGAAAAATTCGGAAGAGCAAATATTTTTGTATTTTTGTGTTTAATCTTCTACTTATACTAAAAAGAAAAAAAAATATTTTTTACTTTTTATATTTTTATATTTTTTATTTATTTTTGATTTTCTTAAAAGCGTAACTTTCGAAGATGAAAGGTTCTTCAAATCACGATCAACAAACTTCAAACTAAGGAATTTTAATCACAAATCCTTGGCAGCGGCGCCAAAAACTTGATGCGTATAGTTTTATACACGTATAATAATATAAGTATAGAAATTACCAAACTACCCTTGAGGACAAAGGAAGAAAGGAAAATTCTCACAATTATATATAATAATACGTATATTTACCGGTAAGTGATTACCGGGTCGTATTCCTTGAAGATTTAGGAATATGAGACCACGTTTGTTGTTTGGACAATGATTTGAATTGTTTCAAAGATGATTTGTTTTCTAACCTTGGTTTCTTGTAAATTCATGAAATGAGAATGAATATGGGATGTAAAAGAAGCATATAACTTGCTTGTAACTTATACTTGATAGATTGTACAAGTTTCCTTAGGAAAACGGAGGTAAAACGGCTATTTGGACATCATGCATTTATGACTTGTACCTTATTTTGGAGGGAAAATATTATTCAAATGAGATGTTATATGACTTGTATATATGCTTTAGTAGCTTGTACATTCACTTTAGATATTAACCTTTCATGGAATTAAGGTTTAGAGGTATACGATAACGGTTTAAAGCCCGTTTTGATATAACGTTGCGAATGGTACATTATATGAATAATGAGTAATGTACTTTGTAATAATGATATTAAGATATTGACATGACATGTTATGATGTTTGCTTGACATATAAATAGATATAGATGGCATAGGTAGGTTACGTGATATAGTCTACTTTAGTTATGCAAGTTACATTGCATATTGAGATATTGGTAATGCAAGTAACGTAATAAAGCGAAAATTTTTCTCGTATAATTGTGATCATAGTAACATAGGTTGATTTTGCATTTGATGAAAATTCTGGGTTGTTATAGTCTCTACCCCTTACAGAAATCTCGTCCCGAGATTTATTCAAAATGCCAGAGAGATGTCAAGGAATGATTATGAATTTGTAAGAGAGTTGCTAATCATGTGGGATACAGATTTGGAAATGAACAGATGATGAAGGTAATAATGATAATGATTAAGGAATTATTTATACAAATAGATTGAAAGAAACTTGTTTGTACATATGTTATATCCTTAAGCCTATTTATTTATAATTTGTCACTTACAAAGAGAAGCGTCCAAATCCTTGTAACTGAGAATTTATAAATTCATAGTTCGGAGATTTATAATTTCCTTATTCAAATGAAGAAGCGTCCTAATTCATTTCAATAAGATGATCATAAATCGTCTTACCTAAGCATAAAAACATGATATCGAAATGGTAATGTGTAGGAGATGATATGATTTTTCAAAATCATAAAAGGTAATGAGAAGAATAATGAGATATTAGTTGCAATGATGCCCATTTTCGTCGTATTTCAATGATAATAAGTGTTTCAAAGGTATGAGGGGAGTATTCAGAGTTGAACATAATGGAATTGACAAATGACGTCGAGTTTTGATATCACCAGATAACAAGATGAAATGAAATAATCCCTTTATTATTTCATGGATAAATTTACATATCTTACATCACCGAAACTCTAAGAGTGTTGATACTTATGCTACGTGTCTTGGGGTAGGATTCTAGATAAGATAATGAATGACAAGGATTGTAGCTTGGTGTTGGGGTTTATGAAGTGGGTTTCAAAAGATCCTTCATATGTAACTGGTGGCAAACCTGAGTATCCTCAAGAGTTGTTTTCAGCGGTTGATCTTTTGTTTCTGCAGTTTCTGGTCAGATGACCCACTTTGTTGCAAGTCCGACACTTGACAGTGCAAACTCCTGTGTGATGCAGGGTGCATCTTGTACACAAAGGAAGGTTTCCATGGTATCTTTTGGCAGGATAAGTCCTAACAGTTTCTTGTCTTCTATTCTGCTGGTGGTGGTAATCATTGTTACGGTTGTGATTGTTGTGGTTATTTTGATAGTTGTCGTTGTTGCGATTGTTGGAGTGGTTATTGTTGTTGCGATATTTAGGGTAGTTGTTGTTTGTTAAAACTTTTACCAGACAATTTGTCCACACACAAAAGACAACAATCGGAGAGTCTGTCGGGCGCGGTCCCTAAAATGCCCGGCGGCCCCTTAATTGTCCAGCGGCCCCATTATATATCTGGGACCGCCGTTGACAGACTGGCAGTTTTTAGCTCCTATAAATAGCGAGTGAGTCACTCCAACCATTTACAACATACTCTTTTGCACGAATTTCTCTTCAGTTATTTCTCTCTCTAGATCTAACTAAATCTCTCTAAATTTCTTTTGATCATTAACTTGTTTAATCTTGTTTAAATGTGATCCAATCTTCTACTCTTTCCTTCTTCCCTCAAGTGCAAGAGAAGAACTTCGGTCATCTTCAAGATCCGAAGTTATGTAGTCTAGTTAGTCCATTTGTTACATATAGATCGAGTCCATGTCTTCCAATCTTTAGTAGTGTGTAGATCCAAATGATGTATATATTTGGATGGGTTGATTGTGGGTTGGTTAGTATTTTAGGCCTTAAAATACATTGGTAAAGTGGTAGATTGGTTCTAGCTAAGATTAGGACTCGACATCTAGCTTAGTGTCGGAAAATAATGTAAGCGACGCGGTTTATGTGTTTAGGCCATAAAACACAAGGTTTGTTATGTTAGGCCATAAAACATAACGGGTTTGGTTGTACCCGAAGAAGAACTCGACATCTAGCTTAGTGTCAGAAAATAATGTAAGCATTGGTATAAGGTTTTCTCCGCCGAAAGGGAGCTTATTGATTAGTGAAGTAACTCTCGAGTTGGATACTCGAGGAGTGGAGTAGGGCGAAGAGGAGCTTCGTGACCGAACCACTATAAATCACCGTGACGGTTTGCATTTTCTTTTTCCTTTCGCTTTACTTATTTCTTTACATTTACCGCTTTACTTTTATACTAGCATTGTGTTCATAATTGTGTGAATGGTTGTGTATATCTTGTTAGTTAAGGTTGTGTAGCTCTTTGTGCTAAATATTGTGAGTATGATTATATTGTTAGAATATGTGTTAGCTATTATAAACCAATTATCAAAACTTCTTATATTGCGTCAAACTTGATCGGGTAATTGATACAAAAGATTTTAGTATGAAAACCTCTTCTGGAGGTCGGTCCATAAATTCAGGCAACCCCTGATATACTGGCCGCCCACCATATCTGATATATGGGACAGCCGGTAGAAGAGTGATGTAAAATTTGATTTAAAGTTTTTTTTAAGGGAAACGTTCCACCCCCCCTATACGGTTTCTACAATTGGTATCAGAAGCCACGGTCGCTCTATTTTTCCAAAACAAATGATTTTTAAAATAGAGTTCGATCCATGTTTTATCAAATTACCATGAAGGGCGGACTAAATATGAAAAGTGTTTTGTTGTTTGATTCGTACTAGTTTTGTTATTAAATATACTTCGTATACTAGCTTGAAGGAAAATTTTCTCAAAAGAACTTGGAAGTGTCAACTTATGTTTGTCTAAGTCGTAAGAGTAGAAATGATGTCTAAAACACGAAATTTATGTGCTGGAACAACTTTTTAAAGTCCTATGTTCCACAGTCAAGTCACCAAATGAGTTTGAATAAAAAACGTGTTTTTGGGTCTCTGGTGGCGGTCCCATAATTGTTTGGGCGGCCCCCTAATATATCTGGGGCCGTCACTTTTATGGGGGCCGCCTGTCTGTTTCAGCAGATTTTGGCAAACTTCGAAAAATCATATAAAATCAACCGTAAGTCCGTAGAAGTCGTGCCACCCGCCATTTTTTAGATAATTGAGTCTAGTTTCATTTAAAAATACTTCCAAGTCATTTTAACAAACTAAAGTTAGTCAGAAATGCAAAAGACTACATAGTGGTCAAAATTGTATGTTTCGTTTTGACGTAAAACTTGTAGCTTATCTTTTCCTTCAAGTCAAGCATTTCTAGTCAATGTATGAAAAATGGTGTATTATCTTTTCAAAATATTCATCTTGATAAACTTTTGAAATGGGGAGAAAACTATTTTATTTTCAAAATCAAAATCAACGCGAAGTATTCATTCGGTATATCTGATACACAGTAATCAACGACGAGGTATCCTCTATGTGTATGCTGATGATTATATGTGTTTCGTTGTTTCAACTTGGTTAATAGATATTAATAAGTAATCATTACTATTTGTAATTGAGCTAATTATATAGACACATGTGCCAAGTATGCTATTTGTGTGTTACTAGTTTTTGGATTATGCCTAATATGAATTACGCTAGATTTCTAAGCGTTAAGGTGTAAAATTATTTGTGCATTGCATATAGGCATAGATCACTATATTTACAAGTGTTACATAAACATCTTGTAGATCATTTTGATTGTAGTAACCCACTTAGGAATGAGAGGTTAATAGTTTGTCAAGTGTGTAAAAAAATTATGTCCTAAGATCATATGTTAAAACTCATCATTAAAATATTTCTAACACATTATCTCTCTTTCAACAAAATGTCTAAATATTTTCATCATCTTGCGTTGTTTGACCTCGGGTTGGTTAAACAAAATAAAAGATTGTATTAATACATTGGTAATTAAGTAAAAGAAAATATATTTTTTAAACTTTGCTTGTGCTTGCATTGTTCTAACACACACACATAATTATATTCTTTTTATAAAAGTATAGTATTCTACAAAAGATGTGTGTTGTATAAAAATGGTTAGGAAAATCATTTATATACTCATAAAACGTCAAACACTATGCATACTATACATATCAACAAATAGTTTTTCGCACAAGCAAAATATATGATAATCTTGAAGTAAGAAATTAACTTATCATTATTCATCAACCTACCTTACCAACTAGTCTTCAGGATTAGTGGAAACCACACTATGAAATTCTTCTATTTGTTAAAAGGTATTCGTTGAGCGGTTCAAGAAAATTCTAGTAATTTATATCAAATCATTATTCAAAAACTAGATTGATGTTATTATCGAATCTAATTGACAAGTTTTCGAGTATGGACAAAAATTCAGATTCTTATTTGTCTAGCTTTAAGATTATATCAAATATACCAAGAAGATATTATTCTTAAACCTACATACCAATCGGTACTCGATTGATATATAAAATAAGACATCCTTTTCAAGATGATAAGAATATGCATCTGAAAATCATAACTCAAATTGTGTAAATGATTGTCAATTTGAGTCTAATTGTCAATAGTTGTGTTCCTAATATTGGGCAATTATATGCATAAAATACACAATGAAGTAGGATTGGCGACATGAATGTTTCATTCGAAATATTCAAGTAATTTACCTTGCAATGCATTTGGTAAAATCATCATCTCCGAAAATCCAAACATGAGCAAATGAACAACACATGTAACTTTGCTCAAACTATTCAAAAGCACAACTCAAAAACATAAATTCTCTTATCATCAAAACTATCTCTTACTTTACCAAATAAGCATAATATTTCTTCTTCACCAAATAAGAAACCTTTAACCATCTAATGTTAGGACTAGGGGTGTGTTTGGCGACACGTAGCAGTAGCAGTAGCGGTAGCAGTAGCAGTAAGCAGTAGCAGTTGACAGTAGCTGTTGACAGTAGCTGTTGACAGTAGCTGTTTGCTAAAAAAAATGTTTGGTAAGTAGCGAGAAGTAGTTTAAAAAAGAAATTAAAACTTAAAACAGTAATTTTAAAGTTGTAGATTACGGAAAAGGACATATACACATTTTAATAATAAACTAATTAAAGAAATAAGAAACTAATTGAGGGTATATGAGTAATTTTAAAACAAAACGCTCGAGCATTTGCTTGAAACACTTCTTTAGCAAGCATTTCAATTTGAAGCAGTTGCATAAAATCCAAACTCTAGTTGCTTTGTTGCCAAACAAGCTTTTTAACAAAACCGCTAACTGCTTGTTGCTTATCGCTCCAAAACGCTTCCAAATGCTAGCTACCAAACATGACCTAGGAATAATTGAACATATTCCTCAAACCAATATCATGCTTTCTTTTAATAAGTGATCATAAGAGGATTTCGAATATGAAGATGATTATTATTCAAACGATAATTAATCTCACTATTCAATCCAATTACAAATTTGGAATATGAACATGAAAATCGAGCATTAGAAATTTATCTAGATCACGGAAATATCAATCAAATGACCATAGATATTTTCCCGTGTCTACATGTTTAACCATCCTTGGTTATTACTTGAAATCACGAAGTCGATTGCAAGACAACAAGATTAGTTATCAAATTGCAATTCACACTTGCAATGAAGATGTTTCATTAAGTCTAAAATGTTCAAATGTTGTGTTGTTAGCTATGGTTAAATTATACATGCTAAACTTAATACACTCTAAGTAGGATTGATGACTTATGAATTTCCATCGAGAAACTCATAAATACTCCAACTTGACAAGCAAGTCTCGGATGTCATTTCTGAAAACTCAAATCGAGAACCCTTATAACTTATATAAGCTTATCTTAATAACCTAATATCAACACCATCTCGAAAATGATGGGAAAATGAACCTTGCATAAATTTGGCGCCTCCATGGATCGATGGATCCTTCGTCCTATATTCATCTTCGATTTAGGTAGATCTGCCTTATGGCATTAGATTTAAACATCTTTCTCTTATAAATCTCTTGCTTAAAAGTCTAACATAGATGTAACTAAACTTTAGTTAATCATCATTATTTCTACAAAGAAACAAACACAAGATCTATTGAGGTAAATAACATTAATTGAATTTCTTTCATAAAAGAAATGCAAAGGTGCATTCTTTGAACACTTTAATTATAGAGCATTAGACATTGTCACTCTTAAGCATACTCCTAGGTCCTAGATGACTCATTCTTTCTTATAGCTATAACAAATTGCTTGCTCTCTCATTCATCCTTTAGAATCCACACATCTTGATTAGGATTATGTGAACCGAAATTAAAGTACGTTAGTTGAGTCATAGTAGGCCTTGTATGAAAAAGACAATACAAATTTTATCTTTGCTACACTTCATTAGGCAAATATAGGAATTCTATTTTGTCTAACATGAGAATGAATACTGGAGAATCTATTGCACTAGAAATAAAATTTGACCTAACGGTTGAATTGCTTCCAAGAGTGAAGTTGGGTTCGTGGTATAACCCATAAAATGGTCGTGTTCAGCCTAAATTGAGCACCACTAGTGATAGTCTTATATTCACTCTCTAATTTGATCGAATGGCTCTTCTTAAATATGCCTAATGATAGTCTACATCGATAGACTTTGTATTTCATTAGGAGTGCACTCTATGCAAGTAGAAATTAGTTTTCTCCTTAGTCAATCTAGACTATATGCATTTCACATATGTTCTTTGAAGTTTCAAGATGATAACGTGCTCCCACGTGATGCAATTATATGCTTTCATGTTTATCTTAATGCTCGACGTTTATTTGCTTAGCTATTGAATGCATGTTTATTGTAAAAGCGTTTGCCTTTTTCTAGCAATTTAGATAAAATATCTCTTAGTTTATCTAAATAACACATGCTCCTAAATGCTAAATGCTAACATGTTTTACATAATGATTACATTCAAAATTATCATGTTTGTTTGCTTCATCTTACATGACTTACATGTTAATTGTGCACCTACACTATGTTTGGTTGATATATGACAAATAAGGTTTAGATGTCATACAATCTTATTCATTAATCTTGTTGATTATTGTGTTGATGCATGCTTTGATAAACTTGCATGCTTATATCTATATGTCTTATACATCTATGTATATATTTTCTCACACTAGAATATCTTTCTTTGCGTCTGGGTTACTGATCTAAATTTTCAAAAAGAGTCATAAATGGTCTTAAATCTTCCAGAGCCTTCTTTCACACATTTCCTTAATCATCATCTCCCTTTCTTCCAAATAATCCACTCTATGTCATGAAAAAGTTTGATGCAAATCTAATACCCTTCCAAGTAGGTTTGACAACTTAAATATTTCATCCGAGATATTCAAGTATATTTAACTTGCAATTCGCAAACGTTAAAGGTCATATCCGAAAATCCCTATTCAAGCATTTTAACAACTTAAGTTAAAATGCTCTCCTTTTCTATTCGACGAAAACATTCCTTCTCTTCAACGAAAACATTCTTTCTCTTCGACGAAAACACTCTTTGTCTTTCGATTACACCTCTTTCTTCTCACTCAACCATGCCTCTTCAACCATAGAGATGGCTAATCTCTTTCCTCCACTATTTCTGCTACCACCTTTAAGACAACCGTATACCTCGTCGTGTGATTGTTTTATGAACATTCGCAATGATCGAGAAGAGCTACATTAAATCTGTTGAGTGTAGTTTATCGTACGTTAACCACCATCCATCTTGGACATGTGTTCAAGCTCGTCGCCTTCCATCTTTTTTCGTTTGTTTCCTTCGTTATTATTATTATTGTTATTATTATTATTATTATTTTCGCGTACGAAACATACCGAAGATAAGTCACCATTTCCTTCGGGACAATGTCCAAAAGGAAACATCTCCATTCGAAAAGGTTGCGTCTAAAGATAACATTGTCGACATTCTTTCTTTACCCCTCAAGCGTGTATCGTTAAATTATCTTCGTCAAGGTTTAGGAATGATAGAACACATTCTATATATCGTTCTCCTCTTTTCTTCTAGTTTTGATTCTAGTCCGTGTTCCATTCCATGTCGTGACAACTTAACTACTTCATCCGAAGTACTATAAGTATTTTTTAATAAGCGAAATGCAAATTAAAATGTCACTATTTTCAAAAAATTTCATCAACAATCGATTCCAAAACACCTTTACTGGTGGCGGTCCCCATAAACCAGGCGGCCTCCTGATTAAAACAGGCGGCCCCCTGATTAAAACAGGCGGCCCCCATATACATATGGGACCGCCGGCAGCAGGCTTGTGATATCTTTCATTTCATTTTCTAATTATAAAATGAACTCTCTCTCTCTTCTTCCTCTTCTGTTAGCTGGCATCTATTCTTCACTCAAACCTCATTAACAATTATTCACTCTTGTTAATAATTACTAGTTCTAGTACACATTAAAACCAACAAGGTGAAATGAAAAACGAGTCTTGAGTCATCCACCAAGTCATCTTCATAATAAAATTCATCATGAATTCTTCTCCACCACATAATACACAAACTCATAGCGGTTTATCCACTTTCATACAAACCCTTGAAAAGTAAACTACCCTTCATAACACACAAACCTATGCCCAATATCTCTCTATAGATTAATGGGTCATCCTCATATCCTAACACTTATAAGCATCATTGCTTATGTTGTTAATAGTCAAGTGAATTTCATAATGAAATGCGTCTCATTCTCAAACACAATCCTTAAATCGTCATACTCATAAATCTCCTCACATCTTGGTCCTCACTTCTCGTAAACCTCTTTTCTCAATTCGAATGGTCTTTTCACTTCTAAATGGTTCCTCTCTTTCTCAATAGTCTTTTTACTTCTGACGCTTCTTCTTACTTCTAAATGTTCCTTTTCACATCTAATTTTGTCTCGATAGGGTCATATGCATATCAATTGTTAGTGCAAATGATATATCAATCTTTTCTATCAACCTCTTATCAACACGTTCCTTCTTTAGTATCGCTCATCCTTTCCCACTTTTCAGCTCTATGGAATCATTTTCATTCACATCCAAGAGCACATCGTCTCCATCCTCGTCTTATTTTTCTTTTTATTCTTTTCAAGTATATATATATATATATATATATATATATATATATATATATATATATATATATATATATATAATTTATAATATATATATCTATTAAATATATATATTATATATTTACATATTTTGCAAGATATTAAGTGTCATTGTTTCTCTTTTAAAAGGGTCATTATCATAATATTTGTGTCGTCAGTCAATAAACGGAGATCTCATTCTCGTTTATTAAAGACGGTCTAATCTTTCTCCGTAAACATACGTCTCAATTATTTTTATTTCATCATTTAGGTTGTTTTTCAAATAATGATTAATTGTGTCTAGTTTCTACTTCTCTTTCAAAGTGTCATACTTTAGAATAATAAACCTAGAAGTGCCATTGTATAGTTTTTTTTTCCCCCACTAAATGTTCGATGCTATATGTATATGTGTACTTGTCTACTAACTTTGTTTTATAGCACAACAATATCTTGATTCATTGGTTCCCCAAACAAGGGGTATCATACACCGAGGGGGAGCACTTGCAAGCGCTCTACTCTTTTAAATTGCATCAAACTTCTTGAGCATCGATGGTAATTTATTTGATCCATGGAATCGTCAGAGTCAATATACAAGGAATGATATTATCATGGGGACGCAATGAACAAGGGGGAGCTACGAGATATGTGGGTTAATAGCAAGGAGTCGGTTAAACCGTGATGATAGAAGACTTCACTAGGATGATGCAAGCTCACCTTTATAGGTAGATAGGATCGGGGATTGTCAAATACAATGAAGGGTTTATTCGTACTCCAAATACTTCACCTCCTTCACTTCAAAATAACCCTCAACCTTAAGGTCCTCTTCTCATACCTTCAACTTATATACTTGAAGTACCTACCTTCTTTTCAAGCCTTCCTCTCATTTCTCATAACCTCGTCTAAATTATCCAAGAAACACAAAACCACCTCAACCTTATTTCTCATGTTGTCTTCTCATTCCTCCAACCAATATACTTGGATCACCTACATTTTCCTCATTCCTTCAAACTATACACTCGAAGTACCTACCCTCTTGACTTGCCTACTTCTTACCTCTCATGACCTTTTCTAAACTATCCAAGAGACACACAATCACCTTCACCTCTATTTTTCATATCTTCTCCTCAATCCTATATACTCGGAGCACCTATCCTCTTCTCATTCATCCAACGCATATACCCGGAGCACATACCATCTTCTCATATCTTCGTCTCATATCCACATAATACCTTTTTGCTTCGACAAAAGGGGGAGAAGGGAGTGTAAACGAGTAACTTTTAAACTTTACTATGTGTTATAGTTTACATAGTTTGTCATCATCAAAAAGGGAGAGATTGTTAGTGCAAATATTACGATATTTAATCTATATGATCTCTTTATGTTTTGGTGATGACAAATATGTGACTTGTAATACATAACGTAAAGTGCACAAGTTACTCGTAATCACAAATCATCAATGCATACATGCATCTACGTCTCAAGTCTACATCAACACCGACATTTGTTTGCACCCGACGTAAATCACGTAAGGTATGTACAAACAACATTAAACTTGTAGGATGATCAAAAAAATAAGTTTTTGTCTTAAACTTTATACTTTTATAAATATACCAAAAATATTTCTCAAAAATTATTATACACAAACACACACCCCCCCCGGGGGGGGGGGGGGATAAATATTTTAGAATTTATAAGAAATGTTTCTATTGGTAATTAATTTGAATTTTCAAAATCTGTTTCTTTTCCCCCCAAAACATTGTTAAAACTTCTGACCAAACCGTTTGTCACACAAAAAGCCCAAAAAATGGGAGCGTCTGTCGGGGCGGTCCCTTAAATATGTCCGGCGGCCCCCTAATATATCTGGGACCGCCATTGACAGACTGGCAGTTTTCAGCTCCTATAAATAGTGGGTCACCTCCAACCATTTTCACAACTCTTTTGCACGAATTTCTCTCAGTTCTTTCTCCCTCTAGATCTCACTAAATCTCTCTAAATCTTTGATCATTTAACTTGTTTAATCTTGTTTAAATGTGATCCAATCTTCTACTCTTTCCTTCTTCCCTCAAGTGCAAGAGAAGAACTTCGGTCATCTTCAAGATCCGAAGTTATGTAGTCTAGTTAGTCCATTTGTAACATTTGTTACATATAGATCGAGTCCATGTCTTCCAATCTTTAGTAGTGTGTAGATCCAAATGATGTATATATTTGGATGGGTTGATTGTGGGTTGGTTAGTATTTTAGGCCTTAAAATACATTGGTGAAGTGGTAGATTGGTTCTAGCTAAGATTAGGACTCGACATCTAGCTTAGTGTTGGAAAATAATGTAAGCGACGCGGTTTATGTGTTTAGGCCATAAAACACAAGGTTTGTTATGTTGGCCTATAATAAACATAACGGGTTTGTTTACCTAGGAGAACTTGACATCTAGCTTTGTGTCGGAAAATAATTGTAAAGCATTGGTAAGGTTTTATCGTCGAAAGGGAGCTTTTGTACTGACGCCCATATAGTCGAGGATGATAATTTATATTTCAAAGGTATAGGGAGAGTATTCAAAGTTGAATATAATGGAATTAATAGAATTGACAAATGATGTCGAGTTTTGATATCACTAGATAACAAGATGTAACGGAATCATCACTTTATTATTCCATGGATAACTTTACATATGAAACTTTTAAAAGAGTTGACACTTATACTATGTGTCTCGTAGTAGGATAAAAGCAACAAATAACAAGGATTGTAGCTTAATGTTTGGGGTTTTGAGACTGAAGAAAATTATGATGAATTTGAATATCCTCAAGAGTTGTTTCTAGGGTAAAAATCCTAAAGTGAACAAAAGCAAGCTTGTATCTAAGTATGCTTTCCGGTGGTCTTGTTGTTTGCTTTTGAGCACGGATTCGCATAATGTCCTTTCTTTCCACATGCATTACAAGTTATGGATACTGATTGTGGGTTGTTTCCAGTGGCTGGTCTTTTGTTTTTGCAGTTCTTGGTCAGATGACCTATCTTGTTGCAAGTCCGACACTTGACAGTGCAAGGACCTATGTGATGTAGGGTGCATCTTTCACACAAGGGACGATTTCTAGTATATCCATTGGTGGCAGTATAAGTTCTGAAGGTTTCTTGTCTTCTATTCTGCTGTCGGTGGTAATCATAGTTACGGTTGTTATTGTTATAGTTATTCTGATAGTTGTTGTTGATGATGTTTCCCTTTTCCTCAAGCTTTCGTTTGTGATCATTGGTTTCTTGCACAGAATCATGCTTTATTATCTGATCCATTAATCTCTGAGCTATGTTGATGGCTTCCTCCAAAGTTTGAGGCTTCGAGGCAGTAACATTTCCTTCAATACTTCTGGGTAATCCACTGATGAAGACTTCCATAAGTTTCTCGGCGTTTGGTACCATGTTTGGGCATAAGACGGCTAATTCCTGGAATCTCCTAATGTAAGTCTTAAGATCATTTCCTTTCACAACCAAGTTGTAAAATTCGTCTTCCATCTTCTTGACTTCAGTTCGAGGGCAATACTTATTGGTTAAGAGCCTTTTTAATTCGGTCCAAGTGATTTGATTGGCTTGATCTATTCCAATAGGTTGAGCGTATGCATTCCACCAGGACAGGGCATCATTGGTTAAGGTACCGGTAGCAAATGTCACTTTGGTTTTTTGGCACAATTGCTATGAGAAAATATTGATCAAGTCCTCAAACCAGCGAATGAGGCCAACGCTCTTCCGTACCATTGAAGTTGAAAGGTTGAAGCTTATTGATTTCTTTGTGTTGCTCTTTTTGCTATAGGAATTCTTCTTGGTCCAGTGTCCTATTGGGATTGTCGGCATTTGCCACGTAGCAACTTGTGATTCCAGAGCTAACCAGGCTCGGTTAATACAGTAGTAATGATTGTTTCGCTAGATTGGTAGCTAAAGCTTATGGCTGGTGTTTTAGATGGTGACGTTCCTTTGGGTGGCCATTCTATCATACATAGATAAATATCGTAGTAAGATATGTCATCACAGTTTTGAATGTAGTAAAAGGAAAATGTGATTCTTCTTAAACGAAGTAATGCCTATTTTTGGTTTTAACTACTCTGAGGTTATGGCTATGAATTCATAGTGATGAAGTCGGAGATAGTGAGGGCAAATGATGGAGTTGTATGATGAAAGGAGTAGATAACGTGGATATAAGGTAACGAAAAAAGATCTTTGTATAATACACTTGCCATGTATGTACATAGTCAAGATATTGACAAGCGGTTTTTATTTTTTTACCACACATCCGTGGCTAGGGATAAAGTATATATTAGTCTAAAGGGGAGTTTGTTGACATCTAAAGATCTTCCTGGTCTGTTTGGTGACGAGCTTGGATCTCCTCACTGATTTTGTTCAAGGATTGGAAAATTATGTGTGAGCAAAGGCAATCTTATCCTTTTGCCCTAATTGCTTCTTATGAAGTCTCTGATAATTGGAGTACAGATTTTCTCTTAGTTATGTCTTGAGGTGTGTACACTTTTTTCGTTTGATCATTTCTTTTTAATTACGTCTATTCTTCCATTTTCTCAATGTGGTGAAAAATTGATATATGTTGACGAAAGGATGCGTATAAAAGTACGGTGGCCAACGTATATTATAAGCGTTCACAACTACTTAATTATTTCAGTAATGTTGTTCACACCAAATACGATGTGCGTTGACACCCATTAGGGTGTCAGTTATGTGTGTATCAGTTTACTGTAGTAAGATATATATATAATATATATATATCGTAAAGTATATATTTATAATAGTTGCCCTGTTCTCTCTCATATAGAAAATGCCACCAAGAATAAGGGACCGAAGTACTGCGACCGGCGTTACCAAATCACTAAGTGGGGGATAACGGGTTGGACGGGGTTGTGAGGTGAAGTGGTAGAGACCAAGGGAAGGTAATGATGAGCGTATTGTTGATTGGAATGGTCAAAGATGAAATGACCAAGGTATGGAAGTATATGGGGTGGTGTAGAGGGATCAACTAGGCAATGTTTATGGGCTAATAGGGAGCACTGACTTCTAACGATCATTGACCCAACTATTTCTAGAACTCTTACCTGCCATGATGGTCAGGTTTGTAACAAGGAATTGTTGGAAAATCAGTCTTGGTAATGTGGTTAATGGATGAACGTTCAGAGAATGTTTAAAGAACTGTGGTGATAGTAAATGGCAACCGAGTAGGTTGTTCATATAAGGAGTTCTTAGCTTGTAACCCTAAGAAATATGATGGCCAGGGAGGTGTTGTAGTTCTTACTCATTGGATTGAGAAAATGGAGTCTGTGCATGATATGAGTGGTTGTAGTATCGACCAAAAAGTGAAATACATTGTTGGTTCATTTGTGGGTAAGGCTTTAACGTGGTGGAACTCTCAAATCTGCACGCTAAGCTGGGAAGTTGATGTTAGTATGTCATGGAATGACTTTACGTTTATGATGATACAAGAGTTTTGTCCTAGTCATGAGATGCAAAACTTGGAATATGAGTTGTGGAATCACGTCATGGTCTGGGCTGGCCATGCTTCGTATACTGATAGGTTTCATGAGTTGGCTAGGTTAGTTCCACATTTGGTAACTCCTGAGAGTAGGATAATTGAGAGGTATGTGTATGGCCTTGCTCCACAAATCCGTGGGATGGTGGCAGCAATTGAGCCAAAGACTATACAGAAGGTTGTGCAGATTTCTCTTGCACTGACCGATGAGGCTGTTAGGAATGGATCAATTAAGAAGGATGAGAAAAGAGGAAATGTAGGGGAACCTAGCAAGGATAAGAATGTTAGGGATGATAATAAGAGAGCTAGGACTAGGAATGCTTTTGCTACTACTATAAACCCTGTAGGAAGAGAGAATATGGGTACTTGGCCCAAGTGTACCACCTGCAACTCCTACCATGCACCCGGAGGGTCGTGTCGCATATGCTTCAACTGTAACCGCCTGGGTCATTTGGCAAGGGATTGTAGAAGTGTGACAAGGAATGTGAATCCTGTCAATGCTAGAAACCCAAATGTTAAGACATGTTATGAGTGCAGTAGTACCAACCATGTCAGGTCAGCTTGCCCTAGGTAGAATAGAGCACAAAGACCAGGAGAAAATCGCCCAAATCAAGTTGATGCTAATAACGGGGATCAGGGTCGTGGAAACCAAGGGAACCAGGCTAGGGGTAGGGCATTCATGTTGGGAGCAAAGGAAGCTCGCCAGGATCTGAACATTGTGACATGTACGTTTACTTTGAACAATCACTTTGCCACTACCTTATTTGACTCTGGTACCGATTATAGTTTTGTTTCCACTACTTTCATACCTCTGTTAGGCTTAGAGCCCAACAATTTAGGTTTCAAATATGAGATTGAGATTGCTAGCGGGCAGCTAGTAAAGATTGATAAGGTTATTAAGGGTTAAAAACTAGAAATCGAGGGTCATGTCTTTGACATTGACTTGATACCTTTTAGGCATAGGAGTTTTGATGTAATTATAAGCATGGACTGGTTGTCTAAATATAAAGATGAAATAATTTTCCATGAGAAGGTAGTGAGGATACCATTACCGGATGGCAAGGTACTTAGAGTATTAGGAGAGAGACCGAAAGAGAAAGCAAGATTTTTAATGGGTGTTAAGAAATAAGAAGAGATTGTCGTGGTTAGAGATTTTCCTGAGGTATTTTCGGATGATCTAACTAGATTACCGCCTATTCAGGAAATTAAGTTTCGGATTGAGTTAACCCCTGGAGCAACGCTGGTAGCAAAGTCTCCTTATCGTTTGACACCTTCTAAATTAGAGGAGTTTTCGAGACAACTCAAGGAACTCTAAGACAAAGGTTTCATTAGACCAAGTTCACCGCCTTGGGGAGCGCCGGTATTGTTCGTAAAGAAAAAAGATGGTTCTTTTAGGATGTGCATTGATTATAGAGAATTAAACAAGTTGACCGTTAAGAATCGTTATCCACTTCCTATGATTGATGATCTATTTAACCAACTGCAAGGGTCGTATTTTTTCTCAAAGATAGATCTTAGGTCTTGATACCATCAGCTGAGAGTGAATGAGGATGACATTTCAAAGACTGCGTTTAGAACTCGTTATGGACATTTCGAGTTCACTGTAATGCCCTTTATAGGCCTTATCTTGATAAGTTTATGATAGTGTTTATAGACGATATCTTAATCTACTCTAAGACTCAAGAGGAGCATGTAGAACACTTAAGGTTAGTCTTGGAACTGCTCAAAAGGGAGAAAATGTATGCTAAGTTTTCTAAGTGTGAATTCTGGCTAAGAGAAGTGCAGTTTCTTGGGCATGTGATAAATGGTAATGGGATTCATGTAGACCCTAGTAAGATTGAAGCTGTTAAGAATTAGAAAGCCCCTAGAACTTCGACTGAGGTTCGTTTGTTCTTAGGACTGGCTAGGTATTACCGTAGGATCATTGAGAACTTTTCTAAGATAGCTAAGTCTCTTACTACCTTGACTCAAAAGAGTAAGACTTTCGATTGGGTTGAGGAACATGAATTGACATTTCAGACCTTGAAGGATAAGTTATGTAATGCACCTGTTCTAGCTCTTCCTGATGGATCGGAAGACTTTGTGGTATATTGTGATGCGTTCGGGATAGGACTAGGCTGTGTGTTAATGCAAAGAGGTAAAGTGATAGCCAATGCGTCTAGGCAGTTGAAATTTCATGAGAAGAATTATACTACCCATGATTTAGAGTTAGGTGCAGTCGTGTTTGCACTTAAGATCTGGAGACATTATCTGTATGGGACAAAGAGTGTCATCTATACGGATCATAAGAGTCTTCAGCATATCTTTAGTCAGAAAGAGTTGAATATGCGACAACGTCGCTGGATAGAGTTGTTTAGTGATTATGACTGTGAAATTCGCTACCATCCTGGTAAGGCGAATGTGGTGGCTGATGCCCTAAGTAGGAAGGAAAGAGTAAAGCCTAAGAGAGTTAGAGCTATGAATATGATCCTTCAGTCGAGTATCAAGGATAGGATACTGGCGGCTCAGAAGGAGGCTGTGGATGAGTTTGCAGGATTGCAGAAAGGTTTGGATGAGATGATAGAACAGAGAAGTGATGGAACTTTGTACTACCTGGATCGAATATGGGTACCTTTGAAGGGTGAGGTGAGAACCCTGATAATGGATGAAGCCCATAAGTCAACAAGTAAACTATACACCAAAGCTGATAAGAGTATAATTATTTGATAGATATGTATTAGGGTGGCCTGGAAGTGAAAAAGGATATAACTGAATATGTTGAGTAATGATTGACTTTTGTTGAAGGTTAAGGCTGAGCATCAAAGGCATCTGCTGCACCACAACTGAGAATATCCCGTATGGAAATGGGAAGGGATAGCTATGGATTTTGTGACTAAGTTGCCTAGGACTAGTAGTGGGCATGACACAATCTGGTTATTATGGACCGATTGACTAAGTCTGCTCAATTTCACCTAAGCGATAGGATTATAAGATGGGAAAGGTTGGCTAGAAATGTATTTGAATGAGATAGTTGCCAGACATTGTGTGCCGATCTCGATTATATCAGAATCATGATAGTCCGTTTCACAACGAATTTTTGCAGTCAAAGCAAGAGGCATTAGGGACTCGATTAGATATGAGTACGGCTTATCAACCGTCATAAAAAAAATACCGTTGGTCAGATTGAGCGTACTATTCAGACTTTAAGACATGCTTGAGCGTGCGTCCTGTACTTCGAGGAAGTTTATGATTTCATCTTTCGTTGGTTGAGTTTTCGTATAACAATAGTTATCATTCTAGTGTGAGATGTGCTCCGTTTGAGGCATTGTATGGTAGAAAGTGTCGTTCGCCAATTATGTGGGCTGAGATTTGGATAAGTCAGTGATAGGACCCAATTAGTGCAAAGAGACTAATGAGAAATCTCCAAATTACGGATAGACTTAAGCAGCTGTGATCAGTCAAAAAAGTTATGCTGATAACAGATGAAGCTCTAGAGTTTGAGTGTAGGTGACTATTTGTCATGCTCAAAGTGTCGCCTTAAAAGGTTGTAGGTACGCTTTGGGAAGAAGGGAAAGTTAGCACCTAGGTTTGTTGGACCATTTGAGATTATTGAGAAAGTAGGCCCCGTGGCCTATCGATTAGATTTGCATTGAGGAAATAGAATGTGTTTCATGACGTGTTTTCACGTGTCGACTCCTAAGAAGTTTTGGCTGAATCCAACACTACAAGTGCCTTTGGATGAGATTCGAGTTGATGCTAAGTTGAATTTTATGGAAGCGTCGGTAGAAATTTTGGAAAGATAGTTCAAGAAGTTGAAGCGTAGTATGATTGCCATCGTCAAGGTTCGATGGAATTTGAAACGTGGCCCTGAATTCACGTGGGAACGTGAAGATCAGATGAAATTGAAGTACCCGCATTTGTTTAGTGATGTTAGTAGTTGAATTTTGGGGACAAAATTCTTTTAAGGGGGGTAGAATGTAACCTTTGCCTTTTTATTTCTGGTTATTACATAATAGTCCTTTGACTATATGACTTATGTCTATTAATTTTGATACCGTGTTGACGGTGGTGAATTATGAGATAAGTGACGAAAAAGGAGTAGAATATGATTAATAATCCCTTTTGGAAGGTATTATTGTGTTATTTGTATTCCGGGTGGTTTGACCCGTGAATTTTAAGAAATGCAGAAAAATGAGTCCGACACGTCCGTTAATGTCTAAATGAGTTTTGATAGGGTTTAAAGTGAAAATATGTCGTGTGAATACTCTAGGTTAATGGAAAAGTATTTTTAAGGTGAATAAAAATGCTAATTAACTTTGGGGTAAATTTTACGGTTGAGTTTTACGAGTATTTAAGTGATCCCGACACGAAAAGAAAGGCCCGAGACCCCATGGAAATCCATGGCCTTTCAAAAAGACTAGTGAGACAAGTTGTGCTTGATTTTTAGCTAACCTTGTCCAAATTTGTACATAAGATGCTTTCCTTATCCTCATTTTTACACATAGTTTCATTTTCAAAAAAAATAGAATAAATCCACTCCCTTACTCTCTTTGTTCGTCCCACCTACAACACTCACACTCTTTATAATTTTATAAAGTTTGATCAAGAAAACATGAAGACCATAATATTTTGGGGTTGATTCTAAGTGTTTGTGTTATTCATTTAACAACGTTTGGGTTTGTCCCGATTCGTGTCAAAATCTACAAATTTAAAGATTTTCTTGTAAGTTTCCAAATTTAAATTTCGTTTGTCCTTTTGGGTTTATTTTGATGCATAGATGTTAGTTGTACAAATTGATCGTTGTGAAAATCGATTTTTGGAAACGAAACGAAAGAAAAGGGTGTGTTTGGTTCATGTAATAAAAGAAATAAAAAGAGGGTTTTTGTAGTTTCGATGTTGTGGTCATGATGGTTGAATAATATATGTTGCTAAATAGCTTATTTTTGATAAGTAGCTTGTATGGCTTATTCAGGCTTATTTTTAAGCTATTTCTTGGCTTATTTTGGCTTATATGCCACACATAGTTTCCCAAAATCACTTGGAAAGTGATTTTGATTATTTTTGTGTTATGGCGTATGTTGTGGATTATTTTTTAGGCTTATGGTAGTAACCAAATGCGATACATAGCTTAATATACGTATTTTTGAGCTATTGGACTCACGGCCCAATAAGTCCATTTAGGCCGCGACTTAATGGAGGGGCTTATTGTGGTCCGGATTATTTTCTACATATTAGTATGAGCTTATATATGTAAATGGACCTTGGTTTTGGATTTGGATAGTATATTGGACTTATAAATGTCCTAATTGACCCTTGTTGGGCCATAAGGCCCAATAAGCGATATTTAGTAGTTATGAGAGTTGTCGGACTTTTGAAAGTGGAAATTTATTTACGAAGTGATATTGAACGATATTTTGGAAAAAATATTTTAGTAAACATTAAAGATTGAGATTTTGGAATTTTGTCGAAAAGTGTCGAATTTGTAAAAATTGTTGAAAATGAGGTTTGAAACCTTGGAAAACTTTGTATAAATGTACGGGTCATGTCGAAATTTCGTAAAAAGTTTATACTTAGAAATTTTCCTAAAAACCTGATTTTTGATTTTAAATAATAAAATATTATTTAATTATTTTATTTATTTAATAAATTCACTAAAAGACGAAAAATATAATTTTTCTCGAAACTTCTCTAATGTGTTGACTATGAGTAAACGTTTCATTTTATAATTGTTAATTATAAATATTTATTTATATTACTTATCTATTTTCTCTAAATAGTATAAGTATGTATTATCGGGGAATGAGATTGATATGATTGTGGAAATATGTTGTCAACCATCACACCACTAAATTGTTTTGGGTAATTGTACAACACGTTTAAACTCTATGCATTAAACGTGAAGATTGTTTGGAATTAGATGATTAAATTGGGACATTGACTGGACTAGGTCGTGTGCAGGCGTCGTTGCATTTGCTTGTGTGATTGAGATTTGGTTGCTAAAGACTTGCTTGAGGTGAGTTCTCGTAGCCCCACTTTTTACTGTTTTTTCATTGGGGGAAAATGATACTCAAATGTGTTTTGAAATGTTTTGAATTGAACTATGCGAAATGTGGTTTTGTTTTTGGGACAAGATATGTGCTTATGACTGTTATGTGAATATTATGCATGATTATTAGATCGGATGGGTACGCCTACCCAGTGTTGTGAGATTATTGGATCGGATGGGTACGCCTACCTAGTATTTATGTGATTATGGGAGCGGATGAGTACACCTACCCAAGTTTGTATGAGGTCCTACCCTAATATTAGTGCTCCAGCTGGTAGGCCCTTTAGGTGCGTAAGTGACATATTATGATTGACTAGCGGGGATGCTATGCCTTGGATTGTTAGCATATATTCATTGTTATATAGCACTATTGTCCCACTTTTGGGATCTCATCGGTTCAGATCTTTACGCGGCTGTTAACTGTTTCTTCGACAGTGGGTCCTTCCCGAGAGGCTATAACTCATCATTCATTGCTTTGATCCCCAAAGTGATAGATGCAAAATTTGTTACAGATTTTCGACCCATCAGCTTGATTGGTAGTGTTTACAAAGTGGTCACAAAAATTCTTGCCAATCGTTTATCTATGGTTATTTCGGATCTCATTTCCAACACACAATCCGCATTTGTTAAGAACAGGAAAATCCTTGACGGACCTTTTATTTTGAATGAAGCTCTTGCTTGGTGCAAAAGGAAGAAGAAACAAGCCTTAATGTTTAAAGTGGATTTTGCTAAGGCGTATGATTCCGTTAGATGGGATTTTCTTCTCGATGCTCTTCATGCTTTTGGTTTTGGTTCTAGATGGTGTTCATGGATACGCGGTATTTTTAGTTCCAATATGGCGTCGATTCTTGTTAATGGGAGTCCCACTAGTGAGTTTTTGATTTCTTGTGGCCTTAAACAAGGCGACCCTTTGGCTCCCCTTCTTTTCATTTTGGTAATGGAAACTCTACACATCTCTGTCTCTAGAGCTGTTCATGATGGTGTCTTTAAAGGTCTTCAAATCCATAACTTGATGGTTCTATCTCACCTTTTTTATGCGGACGACGTTGTTTTTGTAGGAGCATGGTCCGATGATAGATTGGCTAATTTAGTAAGGATCCTTCAATGTTTTCAGCTAGCCTCGGGCTTGAAGATAAATATGCAAAAGAGTCAAGTGTTAGGAGTCGGTGTCCCTTTGGATGTTGTCAACCATGGAGCTTCGACTATCAGATGTACTAATATGAATTCGCCTTTTAAATATCTAGGAGTTACGGTTGGTGACCATATGTCTCGCCATTCGGCTTGGTCTATTATTATTCAGAAAATTCGTTCTAGACTATCCATATAGAAGGCTAAAACTCTTTCCATTGGAGGAAGATTGACGCTCCTAAAATATGTTCTTGGTGCCGTTCCGTTATATACCATGTCGATTTACAAAGCTCCCAAAGGCGTTCTTCACGAAATGGAGATGATCCGTAATAAGTTTTTCATTGGAGCCGATTCTACTGTCAGAAAAATCAATTGGGTTGCTTGGGATAAAGTGTTGGCTTCTAAAATACATGGGGGCCTCGGTGTTTCTAGTTATTATGCCCTTAACCGTGCTCTACTTCTTAAATGGGTATGGCGTTTTATCTCCCAAGACGGTTCTTTATGGTCGCGAGTCATTAGCGCGATTTATGGGAGTTCGATTGAATCTCATGCTCCTAATTTCTCCTCATGCTGGAATTCTATCTTACGTGAGGTTCATACCCTTGCTTCGAAAGGCTTTAATTTCCTTTCGCACTGTAAGATTCGTGTGGGGAATGGTCTAAACACCAGATTCTGGCTTGATACCTGGATTTCGGATTTACCTCTTAGTATCCGGTTTCCCCGCATTTTTGCTTTAGAGAGGACCAAAGCAGTGTCAGTTGCTGTTAAAAGGGGAGCCTCATCCCTTAATGTTTCTTTTCGAAGGCAGGTTCGGGATGGTGTAGAGAGTCATCAATGGTCCGAGTTGAATTCGTTGCTTGGTTCGTTTATTTTCTCTCCGTCGTCGGATAGATGGTCCTGTGATCTTAACGGAGAAGGTATGTTTCGTGTTAAAGACATTCGTTTGGTTCTTGATGATTTGTTTCTTCCTTCTTCGAATGAGGCTACTAGATGGGTGAAATATGTTCCGATTAAGGTTAATGTCTTTGCGTGGCGCGCTCGCCTTGATCGTCTTCCGACTAGAGACAATTTAGCCAAAAGAGGAGCTATCATGGATTCATCCTTATGTCCGATTTGTGGTTTGTTCCCTGAAAAAGCTCAGCACTTGTTCTTTGGATGCGAGTTGGCTAGATCTATCGCTCTGAGAATATGTCATTGGTGGAATCTCAATTGGACTGAAATTTCGTCGTTTGCCGAGTGGAATTCCTGGTTTGCTTCTATTCGGATGTCGGGCAAGCTTAAAATGTTGTTTGAGGGAGTTTTCCTCACATTTTGGTGGTTCATTTGGTCCTTTCATAACAGGTCTATCTTTGATGACTCTCCCCCGAAGCGTTCATTGTTGTTCGACGATATTGTTTCGTTCTCCTTTAATTGGTGTGTTAATCGTTGCTCTAGTTCTTTTTCTCAGGAGTCTTGGTTTAAAAACCCGTATGTGATTTCCTTGTAATGTTTCTAGCGCCTTGCTAGTTCTCTTATAAAAGTTGCCGTTCAAAAAAAAATATAGCACTATTGTCCACTGTTGAAATATTGGCACAGCTTATGGGTTTAAGGTCAAACCTACGAGCTCACCAACATTATTGTTGACGTTTTCGAGTATCATTTTCAGGTAAAGTGAAAGAAGAGTAGTTTGGTGATTGTGATAGCAGAGTTAGAAGTATCCCGTGTGGAATTTCGTTTAAAGTCTTGCTTGCTTGTTGTTTGATTCTAGTATTTGGATATTTTAGATTAAGTTTGGATTATGGTCCCCTGTGTGGGCATATGAATAGTTGTAAGAGATTGTGGATTTTAGTTGCGATTTGGGACATCACTTGAGGTTGTTCGAGGTTGATGGTCTTCGTAGCACTTGGAGGTTATGCAATGTAGCTTTCTTTATTTTTTATCTTGTGTTATGATTGATCATTATGTTGCATTCCCGAGTTTACGCCTTTGTCGGGGTGTGACAGTATCTCACTTTAAAATATCTATTTTTTTCTAGACCATCAGAATCTTGAAATCATCATGTGCTATGTGTACTAATGACATGGCACATAGAGAGTGTACTTTGGATTCAACAAATAGAGTAGAAAAGATTCAAAATAGCCCATGTCATATACCCATAAACTAGAACTTAAGAGATAAGAAAGCTACCTTATTTACATGCACCTCAATATGATATAAACAAAATAAAGTCCATCACACCACTTGCATTGATGTTTGCATTTCTTGCTCATGTAATCAGCGCATGATGTGTTTCCATGTCAATTATATAAAATTTTCAAATCCTGCCCATTACCAGGTGATGGATATTTATGAAAGAAAAGTCAACATGACAACCTAAAATAAATGTCCACACCTTATTGGAAGGGCCAATATCAAGAAAGGAAAAGTAGCTCAGAAAAAAGTGAAGTGCTAACTTTCTCAAATGTGCTAACCAGTCAAAATTGCTGAATCTGTTCTCTTGATGTGCGGTCATGTCCTCATGTTACTAAAGCTGGTTGTGATGAAGCTGGATTGAGGTTTTCTGAAAGGTGAATCATACTGGGAGCTTAGTGTCCGATGTCTTAATTTGAATAAGCGCCAATGCTTTGTTTTCTTAATGTTATTTTAGCATTCATTGTGCATGTATAATATGTTTCGTTTCATTAAGCTTTGTATTTTATTGTGTGTATATTACGCTAATTATAACTTGTTGGCTTTTTTTATTACTTTCATTTGTATTTTTTGTTTTGAGAAACGTTTGTTAATTGTTTCAGATTCAAATTCAAGATCAAACCAAGATCAGGTGTTATTTCTTAGATTTTACAGTTTTGTTTTTTAGTTGGTTGTTTGGGTGGTGCTGATGAAACATTGTCAACCATAGTTGTAATATATTGCTATATATATATATATATATATATAAATATATATATATATATTATATAAAAATATATAGGATATATATATATGAGTAAGCGTATAAAAAATTTATATATATTATATTAGCAGAACAGTGCTTGTAATACTAAGATATTCCCCAAGTTTGAGAATTGTGATAATTTAATAGCATTTCATGTGCTCATTGAAACCATAACCATAATTAACCAAATAACATGTGGCGACGATTATGTTTCAACAAAAGTAAAATTTCTACCGCTTTGCTTTATATCCTGAATAAAGAAATTCAGACTCCCATCTATGCAAGTTAACATATTAGACAAGTACAGGAGTTACACATCGCATATAGATCTCATATAGTGCATGTAATTAACATAAACATAAATAGGATTTGCGTACCTTTTAGCCAATTGCAAACGAACAACGATAGCTTATGAACACGTGTATGTGTTCTTTGAAGTACACGAAACCTAAACAAGTTACCAAAGTAGATGACCTCTATAAGTTGCTCATACTACGCGTCAAGGGAACACGTTAGAATGCTAGTGCTTGCTTCACGATTAAACAACAGAACACAGTGTTCTTGTTTTCTTCATTAAACCAACGATCGAAACCCTTAAGGGTATTAAGGCAGATCGTCAAATGGTAGGAAGGAAAACTAAAACTTTTCCATGCCAATATGCATTACACAAGTGTGTATGTATTGCATGAATAATACATGTGCCATGGTGATGTGCCTTTTCATGCAAAGTTACATGCGAATGGATATTACCAGATATCAATTGTAGTATTCTTTTAGGGTTGTATATGTCTTGTATTGTCACATATAATGATCCCGTAGGGGTCATTATACTACTACACAAAAGGCCATGAACACCTTTTAATAGAGATCGGTTTTGAAAAAACCAGTTCCTAAGGGTAATAAGGAGGGGGCATGGGTGGCATAAAAACTGGGTTTCTTGTAAAAACCGGTCTTTGTTGTATAAAAAGCATAGAAACTGGTCATGTTGTAGAAAACCGGTCTTCAAACCCAATTAAAGACACCGGTGGTCTTTTTGAGAAGAGTCATAAAGTTCTTATCATAGACATTAGGTTTCGTATAAACACTCGGTACTGCAGAGCATATTTTTATACTTAACAAAGACTCGAGGAATAACGAGGCATGTAATAATAAAATTTACTCGATAAGTTATGACTAAATTTAAGCTAATATACTTTACTATATATTCCACCAAGTAATGTGTTTTTGTACAATTTTTATTTTTTCAGCCACACACCAAAAGTTAATAAATAGAAGACATAAAGATATAAAGAAAATAAGTAATATCTAAATAATTTTATTATCATAAGACAAATCATACACACTCTATGGAAAAAGTCAAAAATAACTTCTCCCCCAAATTTTACCTAGTACTCCCACGACCTCCACCTTTACTCTCAAACTCCCGCGAATCGAACCCTAACTACCCCTGCTTGATATATGGTGTTGTTTACATCATTTGACAAGTTATTAACCACTATCTTGATATATGGTGATTTTATCTCGGTTTGAGCACATATAATGGTATTTACTTTCTTCTTAATTTAAATTTGATATGCAATTGTTACTTATTTTAAGGTTAATTTTGGTTAATTAGCGTTTGTAACTTGGATTAGGGCTGGATTTAGGTTTACTAAATAACTTTTTATATGCATAAATTCTCATATGTATGCTTATGTGTTGAGTATGGGTTGTCTATATTAATAAACGTTAGGTGGGTATGTAAAATATGTAAGTTTTGTGATTTATATGTTAATTTGTTGATTTTGTGATTTTGGTTGTGAATCACAAGATTATGATGATAGATAACTTTTGTTTATAAGCCAAAGGACTCAAGGACATAATGCAACTTATATATAAAAAAATTCAGTGATAGGTTTTGAAATTGTTAATCACATTTATCTTAGAATATATATGGTACAAAAAGTCACTTTTATCTCAAGATGAGCATACATGTAGCTAAGCTATAAGCAGTTTGGTTTACCCAAACATTCAAAACTACTTATCTTTTTAATAATAAGCAGTAGTGAACACTTTCTTGAGTAAGTGCAAGTCAAAAATTGTTTTGATAATTTTACCTTGTTAACACATTAATTAAGCCAATTACTACTGTTACTGGTGTAGGTCTGGTGCACCCTAAAAAGGTTGTCCAATTTCTACAATGAGCTTCACGCGTATCTATGCTTCATGTGGAGTTGATGCAGTCAAAGTCGATTTTCAAAATATAATAGAAACTCTTAAAGCTGGCCTTGGTGGGAGAGATTCACTTACACGAAGCTATGTCTAGGCACTTGATGCATTAATTGCAAAGAATTTTAGGGTAATGGATGCATTGCCTGTATGTGTCATAATACTGATGGGCTGTATTGCGCAAAGCAAACTGCAATTATTAGAGCGCTTGATGTTTTGTACCCTCACGACCCTGCCTCTCACACACTATTTCTTAGGGAGTTTATGCAACTTGATTGAGACATGTGAGGTGACTATATCGGCCATGTTGAGTAAGGGGTCGAAATTGATTATTTTAAAAAGGGTATGCTTTTTTATGCGTGTCAAAACGAGTCATGGTCGGGTTACCCTCTGACCTTATTTGTTCTTCTTGTTGTATATAGCCAAAATGTTAATTAAGGTATTATAATAAACAAATAATGATAAACAAATATTCAGAAATTTTAGGACTCTGTAAAACCCGTTTGAACCATTACCCTTCTATTAAGCTATAAATTTTTGTTTGATGTGTCGAAAATAAGACGCAACCTAAAACAAACTCATTCATAAACAAATGGGTTAAAATCTCTCAGGATAATCTCCATCCGGGCAATCCTCCTCTTATCTCAAGTCAGACTCGAACTTAAAAGTGTAATCGTGAATAACGAGTAAATAGATATTTAGTTACAGCTAACCTTGGGTTCTTTTCAAATAAATTTTTTTGCAGAGTCTTCATCCAGCTGCTGGCTATCACGTTGCAGCTAGAAACGAGCTAATGGAGATGACTGTCCTACTCTCTACTGCTTTAAGTAATTTTAATCCTATCACATTACATTAACTTCTCTAACACAGCGATGCAATCAAACATGTACAAACTAAAATCTACTTGTGAGTGTTACTTATCTTAGTGACAAGCCTGGTAATCACAACTTTGATCAATTAAAGAAGTTGGTTCTCCTTGATGGATCAGTTCTACGTGTCAGTCTCACGCCCGGCGGAGACCTACACCGTTCGGCTCCATTTTATTGATCCGAATAAGATATGGAACCATAATACTTTGCTATTTTATTCCTAAATTAAGATGTTAATCCTTTGGTTTAGCCCAATCCTAGCATGGCCATTTAAATTTACAGAGACATGTCGTTTGTGCAGCCTACTTAAGGTTTGGTAATTTCTGAATAAGTGCAAAACAAAGAAATTAAGTGATGCGCAGGTTGTTAAGGTGTATGTAACTGCCAGGGAGATGGTTGGTGTAAAATCTAAAATAAAACTCGCATCCATGATGCATCTCCTGGAATTCTTACTGCATCTGTGCAATCAAATAATGTTGTTGCTCTAGCTCAAGTAGATGGTCATGACTGGCATGGAGAAACAATTGTGTTTTGTCAAAGATCAGGTACCCCATCATTTATAGCATTTATATTATTAGAAATACATTGGACGACTTTCAGCTTATTTGACTCATTCCTCTTATTAGCTAAATTTTGAGCCATTTAAACTGTCAATGTGGGATGTCTATAAATATCATGACATACTGTTTAATGTTACTGGCGGACGATCCACAGCGGGAGGTAGTTTGGTTACGAAAATGCGTGTTGTTGCTTGTAACACTCAAGGTTCTCAAATATGAAGTTTTCTATCTGTCCTCTAAAGGTTGGTCTTTTGAAACCATGTAGCTCAACATATATATCAAAGAAAGAAAGAAAACTAAAAATAGGCATGTTTTGATATGTTCTGACAGGAGATATCAAAGAACATATCAGTTGCACCAATAGGTTTGCTCGACATGTTCAATAGTTAGTGAGCTTTGATGAATCCATTGCAATAGCCGACTTCATCTCACTTCACATACCCCTCACTCCTACATCAAAGATTTTGAATGACGAAAATTTGCAAAGATGGAGAAAGGAGTTGGAATGATAAAGGTTGCCCGTGGAGGAGTAATAGACAAAGATGCATTGATCAAAGCATTGGATGATGGCATTGTAGCACAGGTACTTGTGGCTTTATGTTTTATAACAATGTTGGTCGCTTGGGTAACGAGTAAAATGGGTTTGGGTATGGGCAAGTCAAAATTAGCGTGACATGGGTTGACAAGTAAACACTTTTTCCTCCATTTTGAGTAGATTTTTTTACAAGTGTTAATGCGTTAATTGTGATCAGAAAAACAATACTATTAAGATATTGGGTAGTTTATGCATTAATTGTTGCGAACTAGGGGTGACAATGTGGGTAGTTTGGGCGGTTTGGTAACAAATTGGAAATTTACTCCCCATATTGTGAATAACTTTCAAGTTTTCTGCTTTTATTTGGATTCTGTCCATATTTAAACATTTGTGCAGGAACGAGTTGTAACAAAATTGGTGAAGCTGTTGTTGGAGTCTTGAAAGGGCGAGCTCGCTGCCACTGCATTCATTTCTAGCTTAAATATTACAGTAGTTAACCAAGTTTTTGAGTCGAGTTGAGACGATTTGATATGTTGTAGCTGGTTTTATTGGCATGCATCAAGACTTATGCACTTTAATTTAGTTGTATATTCTTGAATTATGAATATTTTATATTTTTTACAAAAACTAAATTCATTTTTTTTGAAAGAAATTCTCATCAAGACCAGTTCTTATATACAAACGGGTCTTTTTACTCTATAATAGAGACATGTAGACACTGGTTACGACACCGGTTGTCACTAGCCAACAGGTTTCGATGCTCATATTAGACACTCGTTGTGGAACCGGTTTGTATATGTTTTGGTTATAGAAATACCTCCTCGCCTAGAGTGGTTCATAAACCACTCTCCATGAGCCGTTCTAACTGGTCTTTATGAGACTTTTTGTAGATAGTCCAATAACTTGGTCTACAAGTTAC
This sequence comes from Tanacetum coccineum, assembly GCA_026074375.1. Lineage (NCBI taxonomy): Eukaryota > Viridiplantae > Streptophyta > Magnoliopsida > Asterales > Asteraceae > Tanacetum > Tanacetum coccineum. The sequence goes on along the minus strand of BQNB010020680.1, from coordinate 11,875 downwards.
AATACAACACCTCTTCTAGTTTACTAGCAACGACACTCGGACCCCTCCTTTTTTCTTTAGTTCAACCGGCCTCAACCAAATACCCCACGGGTTTAGTTTTCATACAAACAAGTCCCTTAATTGTTAAAATCCATCTATTAATTAGTTATAACGTCTAACGTTATAATTGACGGCCGTTTTAAATATTTTGTGAAACATATTAATATAATTAATATACGATAAATATATTAATTACATTAATAAACGTATCCTCTGTGTATACGTGTGTTCCTCCATAGGCTCACATATATTCGGCCGTATGTTTATTTATGATATGGACATATCCTAATAGCTCCCACTTGGACATGTCATAAATAAATATAACAACATTTGTAAGCATCTTTCAACACGCCAATGTTCTCAAAATACATGAGTGTAGTTTTGTAAAGTCCCAGTTTAAATGATTGGTCTTTTACCATCCCTTTGTTTCTAATGCCGTACCAAAAAAGGGTATGGATCTATGTCATTTCATTATTCAACGATTCTGTTTCTCGTTTCTATGATTGAACTAAATTACCAAATGTATCGAGACTATTAGTGCTGTGAACTCATATCAGCTTGCCTAGACTGTCATATAGAATCTAAATTAGTTTCCTGAGAAAATACCTCCAAAACATATCATAGGGGTGCATGCATCCCTCTTAAACATTGAAATTATCTTTAAAAGTTGGTCTTTACCACCACAAAAAGGTAATTAATTACACACGGTCAAAAGCTAACTCATTTGACAAGGAGCCTTCTACTACATATTAGCGAGCAGCAACAATTAGACATAGAGATGTCTTATCCTACCATCCTTATATGCTTATGGGTATCATTTAGAACATGTTACCAGGAAACTTAGGCATCTAGCTTCATATACAACTACTTGCAAGACAAAAGACAAATAACTAACCACTGATTTGGAACTTTATCAACCCTATTAGAAAGAGAATAAAATTTGGTAGTCTCGATTAAAACATGTTGGTTAGATTAAGTTATATATAAAGCTTTAGGGCTAAGTATTAATGTTGTGGATATGAAATTTAGCACATCTCTGCACAAACTTGGCACTATCAGTGTTATACAATGTTTTTCTTATAGGGCAGAAAAGATGTATCTAGAATCATCATGTATGTCACATGGTGTCTAAGTCAATTAATGATTTGGAAAAGATTGCATGTTTAGGTGTTACAACCGAAGAAAAAAGCATACAAAAAATATAATGCCTTTAATATGTTGGAAATTTAGTTTAATTGTGAGTTAAGTTCATACTAAGTAATGAGACTGGAGGTACGAAGTGTACTACCATAGGTCACCGAACACCCTGACTCTGATAGTGGTAAAAGGGAATTCAGGTCACTGATGAAGTTCAGTGAGTTCACTCACTAAATGGTATTCATTAGTTTGAATGGTATTCATTAGTCTGATGGCTTCAGCTTTCTACTCCCTGAGTAGTAAACTAAAGGATACCATCAGGGAGTAATCTATCAGAGTATGTATCCTTAGCGGGTTAACTCATCAGTGGGTCGCTTCAGTTTGAACCTTCAGCAGGTGTGCTCCTCAGTGGGCTAGCTGATAAAGTTTAGGACGCTAAAGGAATAACTCACTGGAATGAATTCAATTAGCTTGTAACAACTTTAACCTGTTTAAGTGACAAGTTTGATTGCATTTCATGACCACGTTTAATTAGTCATGTAACAACTAATTCTTATAATCATGGAGTCTAATTATGGAAGAGATTATATCTCTTATAATCTCTCATAATTCCTTAACTAGGGTTTGAGTATGTCTCTTATAAATAGGAGATCACAACTGCATGAGGAGATACACAAAAAACATAAACAGTTAGAAGCGAAGGGTTCTTGATTTGTGCCTAAAACAAAAACAAGCACTTGGTTTTATCCCAAGGAGGTATTCGTGTAACCCAGGGATATGGTCGAATAATCATCTTTAGAAAGTGATTACACGACTTCATGTAATATCCGGTAACCATCTTTGGTAATTAGCTAGGTTATTGATTATCTTCACCCTGTTTTGGGCCATCTACCAATAACCAACAATCAAAGAAGATTATCTTGTGATAATCAATGGTTGCTGCTGCTATAAAACACATGGCTTCAAACTTTGCCAAACTTGACAAGTTTGAAGGGATGGACTTTAAGATATGGCAAGAGAAGATGCACTTCTTGCTTTGCAGCATGAGTGTGGTATATGTGCTCACTACTCTTATTCCTGAAGATGGGGATAATGCTACCATGGAACAAATCAGGAGGATGGCCAAATAGGTTTAATCTTCAATGATATGTCTTATCCTTTATTTGATATTTATTAAAATGTTGAATCTTCCAAAGAACTATAGGATTCCTTGGAGGCCAAATATATGGCTGAGGATACATCAAGTAAGAAGTTCCTTGTTAGTGATTTCACCAATTACAAAATGACTGATTCAAGACTAGTTATAGAACAATACAATGAACTTCTTGGTATACTTGGTAGATTTACACAACATAAGATGAACATGGATGAGGCCATTCAGGTTTCTTGTATCATTGATAAACTTCATCCTTCTTAGAAAGATTTCAAGCACACATTAGAACATCAAAAGGAGGAGTTAACTCTTATTGAGTTGGTCAGTCATCTGTGCATTGAGGAGTCCCTCAGGGTGCAGGATAATGACAAGCCAAAAGGATACAATGTTGCTGGTCTTTCAGTTGTTAATATGTTGAAGCATAACAACTCCTTCAGGTACAATGACAACAAGGGTAAACGTAAACATCAAGACACTAAATCTAATCCTAACAAAAAGTCTAAACTAACTTGTTGGAAGTATGGAAAACCTGGACACTTGAAAAAGGATTGCAGAGGTGGAAAAGTTGTCAACAAAGCCAATGGTTCAGGCATAAATGGTTTAGTAGATGGTTCTACCAACTCACTAAAAGATCATAATATGTTTAATAAATCTCTTTAGGTTTATTATGTTACACATGTATTTGAAGCTTATTTTGGGTTGACTCAGGAGCAACTGTACATGTGTGTAAAAATAGATGCTGGTTCAAGACCTATGAGTCACTGAATGATGGATCTATTCTTCACATGGGAAATGAGTCAACAGCCCTAGTGCATGACCGTGGTTGTGTAGATCTTAGATTTATTGTTCCTTATTTAATGTTTTACATGTTCCTAATATAAGAAAAAATTTGGTTTCTAGTAGTATTTTGAATAATTGTAGTTATAAACAAGTGATTAAATCTAATAAATTTATTCTGTCCAAACGTGATGTGTTTATCGGTTTTGGTTATTTGAGTAATCAAATGTTCAGGCTTAATATTGTTAATAATAATAGTGGTTCAGCCTCATGTCAACCTCTAAAATGAATGATTCAATCCTATGGCATGTTAGACTAGGCCATGTGCACTATAAGAGGATTCAAGATATGTCTAAGGATGGGTTATCACAGCCTTTGACATAGACACTAAAAAATGTAAGACTTGCATGCTAACCAAAATAACTAAGAAACCATTTCAAAATGTAGAACGTAAAACTGAAGTTATGGAGTTGATCCACAATGATTTATGTGATTTGCATGCTACTTTCTCATTAAGGAATAAGAAATACATTGTCATATTTATTGATGATGCTTCAAGGTTTTGCTATGTTTATTTATTACATTCAAAGGATGAAGCATTAGATAAATTCAAAGTATTCAAAACTGAAGTTGAATTACAACAAGGGTCCCGGATCAAAAGATTCAAGGCTAATAAGGGAGGTGAGTACATGGATAATCATTATTTTTAGTCTGTTAGTATTATCCATGAAATGACTGCTCCCTAAATGGTATATCTGAAAGGAAAAATAGAGTACTGAAAGAAATGGTTAATTCCATGTTGTCCTACTCAAGACTGAGTTAAGGGTTCTAGGGTGAAGCTATGTTAACAGCTTGCTATTTATTAAATAGGGTTCCTAACAAAAGGAACAGGATTACCCTTTATGAACTCTGGACTAAAAGAAAACTAAATCCGAACTACCTCAAGGTATAGGGTTGTAGGACAGTTGTTAGACTCTTTGATCCAAAGCTAAAAACTTTGGGTGAAAGAGGCATTGAATGCATCTTTGTTGGATATGATGAACATTCCAAGGCTTTTAGGTTCTATGTTATTGAACCTGATGATTTAGTTTTAATTAACTCAATAATTGAATCAAGGGATGCTATCTTTAATGAGAATAGATTTTCTTTAGTCTCTAGATTGAGTCTTAGGATTCCTAATGAAACTGATGACATTGGTGGTTCAGCGGTCCCTAAAGAGGTCACTGAAGTGGTTCTGTAACCTGAACCTGAGCTTAGGAAAAGCAAAAGGAATAGGACTCCAAAGAACTTTTGACCTAAATTTCTATTATACTTAATTGAAGGAACAAGGTATAAGGTCTCTGACCAATACTCCTATTGCTTTAATGTTGAGGATGACCCCAAAACATTTGATGAAGCAATGATGTTGTTTTTTTAGGAAAGAAGCAATCAATGATGAGATGGATTCCATCATGGGCAACAACACTTGGGTGTTAGCTGATCTATCTCCATGTTGCAAACCTCTTGGTTGCAAATTAATCTTCAATAGAAAACTGAAGCTAGATGGAACTATTGAAAAGTTTAAGGCAAGACTGGTCATTCAGGTCTGTAGACAAAAGTCAGGGATAAACTACTTTGATACTTATGCTCCAGTGGCACGTATCAGTACCAAGATTGCAGATTGCTATGGCATTGATTCATAATCTGATTATTTATCAGATGGATGTAAAGACAGCTTTCTTAAATGGTGAATTAGATGAGAAGGTTTATATGAACCAACCTCAGGGCTTCATGATGTCTGCAGTGAAAACAAGGTGTGTAAACCGATTAAGTCTTTATATGGACTGAAGTAGACACCTAAGCAATGGCATCAAAAGTTTGATGAAGTGGTTTTGTCTAGTGGTTATTTACTTAACCTAGCTGACAAATTTGCATATAGCAAATTTGATGAAACTGGTAAAAGAGTCATCATTTGCCTATATATTGATGACATGCTGATCTTTGGCACTGACCAAGTTCAGGTTGACCTGACAAAGGAATTCTTATCTTTAAGGTTCTCTATGAAGGACATGGGGGAGGCTGATGTTATCCTTGGTATAAGGATTAAACATAAAAATAATGGAATAGCAATTTTTCAGTGTCATTATATTGAGAAGGTACTAAAAAATTTAATTACTCTGATTGCACTCCAGTAAGTACTCATATGGATACAAGTGAGAAGCTAATGCCTAATAATGGTCAGGCTGTATCTAAACTTGAGTATTCTAGGGTGATTGGCTACCTGATGTATGCCATGACTTGTATAAGGTCTGATATTGCTTTTGTTGTGGGTAAAATGAGTATGTATACTAGTAATCCTGGTACTCAGCACTGGAAAGCAATTTAGCGGGTATTAAAGTACTTGAACAAAACCATGGACTATAGTTTGATATATACTGGTTATCCTTTAGTTTTAGAAGGATACACTAATGCAAGTTACATCAGCAATACTGAAGACAATTCGTCTACTAATGGCTGGGTATTCCTGCTTGGTAGAGGTGCAATTTCTTAGCCTTCAAAGAAACAAAATTGCATCATTGGTTCAACAATGGAATCTAAATTTGTGGCTTTAACAGCTACTGGTAAGGAAACTAAATGGTTGAGAAACCTGATCCATGATATTCTATTATGGTCCAAACCTATAGCACCTATATCTATCTTTTATGATAGTCCTGCTACATTGGTAAAGGCTTATAGCCAAATGTACAATAGGAAGTCTAGACACCTAGGTGTCAGGCATAGCATGATTCGTGAGCTCATCACGAATGGGATGGTATCTATAGAGTTTGTAAGGTCTCAACAAAACTTAGCTGATCACTTGATGAAGGGTTTGGCTTGAGACTTGGTTTTAAAGTCTGCTGAAGGGATGGGTTTAAAGTCTAACCAAGTCGCTGAATGCTAGGACACCCAACACCCTATTGAGGAAACTTGGTAGCTGAGTTCAATATGGAAAGCTGAACAGTGGATTGAAGCATATGTATTTACAACTCATCCCAAGGATGTGCTTGGAACCTGCTAAAAAGGAGGATGAAGAATTTACTTCTCAATGGTTAATTTCTTTGAAAAAGTGCTTAGCAGGAGCATGAATAAAGAGGAACCACCTATTTAAATGTTGAGGTTTTACCGCTTCAGGGAGCATGGAATTTGGCTCTTACAACATTTATGAATTGAATATGGACACATGACTTGTATAGTGTCAGGAGTTTTTAAGTGTTTGAAAACTTGTGTGTATTTTATCTTCATGTATTTAAATCGGTTGAAGGGTTCAATTCTTAGAACACCCTAATTCTCGAATATTTGAACGTGTAATTTACTAAGATGAAAATTCAATCCTCGGGATATTTTTATTTTTGCATATGTTTTATTTAATGTTTAATTTTCATGCAAAAGAATTATACTAAATTGGGGATGCTTGTTAGAAATTTAGTTCAATTGTGGGTTACGTTCATACCGGGTAATGAGACTGGAGGTACAAAGTGTACCCCCATAGGTCACTGAACACCCTGACTCTAATAGTGGTAAAAGGAAATTTAGGTCGCTGATGAAGTTCAGTGAGTTCACTCACTGAATGGTATTCATTATTCATTAGTCTGAAGGCTTCAGCTTTGTACTCCCTGAGTAGTAAGCTGAAGGATACCATCAGAGAGTAATCCATCAAAGGATGTATCCTCAACGGATTAACTCATCAGTGAGTCACTTCAGTTTGAACCTTCAGCGGGTGTGCTCCTAAATGGGCTAGCTGATAAAGTTCATGACGCTGAAGGAATAACTCACTGGAATGAATTCAATTAACTTGTAACAACTTTAACCTGTTCAAGTGGCAAGTTTGACTAATGACCACATTTAATTGGTCATGTAACCACTAATTTTTATAATCATGGAGTCTAATTATGGAAGAGATTATATCTCCTATAATCTCTCATAATTCTTTGACTAGGGTTTGAGTATTTCTCCTATAAATAGGAGATCACAACTGCATGAGGAGATACATAAAAAACATAAACACTTAGAAGCAAAGGGTTCTTGATTTGTTCCTAAAACAAGAATAAGCACTTGGTTTTATCCCAAGGAGGTATTCGTGTAACCCAGGCATATGGTCGAATAATCTTTTTTGGAAAGTGATTACACAACTTTAAGTGATATCTGGTAACCATCTTTGGTAATTAGCTAGGCTATTGATTATCTTCACCCTGTTCTAGGCCAACTACTAACAACCAACATAACCGTTACGTAATAGTTATAAGATAAGAAAGCTATGCTCGAACAACTTTACATGCCAATCTGATCATGAAGAATAAAGGCGATCTCACCACTTGGATTTTGGTTTTCTTAGATTTCTTATGTCTTATACAAGTGACATGCTGACATGTCACGTATGATAGGACTTTGACCAATTTCTGTGCTTCTCCAAATTAAGGGATATCAATGAAAGAAACAATCATCGTGACATGCAAAGTAGATTTATGGATCTTTGCTCATGAGGAACAGAATCAATAAAGAACAATCAGTACAAAAAAATCTTAACCACCTTTTCGATTGGGATCACAAGTCAAAATTTGTGAATCAATTCAATTAGGCTTTATTCTATGCAATTACATTCAAACCACCTATAACGATGATAAACAGATGACTCCTCTAACTAAATGTCATCTTTATATGCATACAAATATCATGATCCACAAACATTATCTGCATCTTCTGCATTAAGCTTTTTAAACCAACAAGAAAACCATATCACAGCAATCCGACGTAAAAATATGGACAAGAGACTCTCAAACACTTCCAATCAAATCAACAAGGGGATTACTTTTGTCTAATTCTTATCAACCCTAGTACCATATTTATACTTCAAAAATCAACAGCATGCGGTCGACTAAAACTCATGGTACGATTAATAGTCTTACAGTTATCCAATAACGATAAACAATTACATTTCTCTTCCTAAATCTAACATAATTTTTTAATTTTTGTAAATGTAGTGAACTTAGGGCCCAAGATTAAAGAAATTTTGAAATACAAATTGAGCTATTTGGCAGTTGGTCACGAAGAAAAATCTTTAGAAAACCATACAGTACCACTGATAGTGAGAAACTGTTGCATCCTTCACGATGCTACTTATATACAACAGCTAGTCCAATCACAGGCATCCTTTTCATTTTAACGGAAAGAGTTGGATTTTGTAGTGATTGGTCTCTCAAAACATATTCTACAACAGGGGAGCTGTTGAAGTTCCAATATAAGGTAAGGGGTTATAATAAGTATTCTATCCAATGCACCTTTGATATATTTTAATATAATGTCTTAACATAACTGTTTTTGTAGGTGTCAATCGCATTGCCAAAGATAAAAGTTAGTAACCATTGATGGTTTTAACTTTTGGTTTTTAGGATTTTCAAGTCACAAGAAAACTTTAAGATACCTTCGTCAAACGACCAGTACAGAATGCTTAAGATTCTAATGTCGAGCAATGTTTTTAATTGCATGTAAATTTATAATTACAACACTATGTAGTACAATATATAAGTTAGGAACAAGATGTACATGTTAGGGTATATCGCACCTGCACACACCACTCGGACAAACAAAGAATACAAACAAGGCTTACGGAAAGTAAATGCGTAATATAATCAACACAAGATATAAGGTGGTATCCACGACTAGGATAGTCATGGCAGTCCACGGGATCAAACCAGAGAGATTTTATTATTATTGTACACACACAAGAGATACAAGTTTATAATTACAATGAGGAGGTATTTATAAGTGTGAGACCCTAATCTACTTTACTCATTATACCGATGTGGGATATAAGCCTTCATAACTCAATAATCTCCCACTTGAAGGCTGATCACTTTACTACTCTTCGTCTCAAGTAATCTTTGTAAACTTCAAAACCACCTTCTCTTTAATTGTGCTAGTGCTCTAACCTTCATGTACCGTCAAACATACAGAATACGCTGCACTAACCAAACACAAGGCTAGGAGACTTTTGATACAAGGCATCCTGAACTAACATCATCAAACTGGGAATAACCTCTCTCTTTGGTAAGACACCAACCTCCGTTCATCAGTTATCTTGGAGGCCAGTTAAAGTTGCGTAAAGCTTCAACTTCTTTGTTTTCACCACCGTGGTGAGCATATCTACAAGGTTCTTTGCTCCAAGAATCTTCTTCAAAGATAGCATCCCTTCACTTACCAATTCTCGAATATAGTGATATCTTATCTTGATGTGTTTCGTTTGACCGTGAAACACCAAATTCTTCACGAGATGAATAGCACTCTAGTTATCACAAAACAAAACAAACTATGTTTGGGCTCTGTCTAACTCTTCAAGAAAATTCTTCAACCATACCAACTCTTTGCCAGCCTCTACAATAGCCATATACTCGGCTTCTGTAGTTGACATAGCGACATACTTCTGAATTCTAGACATCAAACTAACTGCTATACCACCTACTATGAAAACATACCCCGTAGTACCCTTGCCCGAATCTAAGCAACTTCCATAGTCTAAATTGGAGAATCCTTCTAAAACAACCTCTTTTCTACTGAAACAGAGAGTAGCCTTCGAAGTACCTTTCAAGTAGCGTAACAACCACTTGACAACTTCCCAATGCTCCCTTCCTGGGTTAGATATGAATATGCTAACAACTCCCACTGCATAAGCTATATCTAGCCTTGTACACACCATAGCGTACATCACACTGCCAACTACTGAAGCATAAGGAACCTTAGCCATTCTTCATCTAGAAGCCTCCGTCTTAGGTGTTTGTTTCTTACTAAGCTTAAATTGGTCTCCCAAAGGCTGATATCTAATGTCTACATCCTTCATATTAATCTTCTCTAACACCTTCCCTATGTATTTCTCTTGGGATAGCCTTAGAGTACCCTTCATTCTATCTCTGATGATGCCCACGCCTAGAATCTGCTTTGCAGGACCTAAATCCTTCATCTCGAATTCTTGAGATAACTTTCTCTTAAGCTTCTTGATTTCTGCCATGTCGAAGCCTGCTACCAATATGTCATCTACATATAACATTAATATAATAGAGGATGAATCAACTTTCTTCAAGTAGCAACAATGGTTCATTGCACATCTTTTGTACCATGCTCTATCTTTAGAGTCTTCTTCATCTGATCTTCCACTATCCTTGAAGCTCCCACTATTTTCGGACCTCTCACTCGTATCTGAGCTCCCACTTGGGCTCTGAGTGATTTCTGAACTTAACCTGTGACATCCGAGAATTTTCGGATTTTTAAGATAACAATTTTACCTCTTTGACTTTTAGGTCTGGTTTGACTTACAAGAACAACCATCTAAAACACGTTTTCACGTCTCGGACCCTAAAGCAATTCGATGTGAAACGACATTCCTGACAATTTTTCAGTTTTGCCCAAGACCTGGAAACGAGCCGAAAAGGGCTAAAACAGCACCGCAAACATTATTTGAACAATATACAACGCGGACACACAAAAATAATTAAAATTTGTTTTTAATTATCAGTATTTATTTAATAAAAATATTAAATAAATTAGTCTTCACTTTTAAAGGCGTTGTTGATAACGCAAATACTCGAGCTTAAATCCATTTTTATTTCGGACAAGACGAAACCGGTTCACAAAATGAATAACAGATATTTTATTAAATGTTATAAAATATTTATGAAAAATTATCAAGTAAATACTCATTTTTATCAGAAAAATGATTCGGAAAACAATGGCGCAAGTTTCAAGATTTGAATCGTCCGTTAGGTCGCTCAAATGAGTCCCGAACCGTTTTTATAAAAACTATAATAAAAATGTTACACTTTAACCCCTCAACTATTTCAAATTGGCACTTTTAATATAAAGTTTTAATATATATAAAAATTTTATATACATCTTTTTCATTTCTATCTTATATTTACACACACTCTTAAAAATCTCTCTCTCCCTCCCATTTGACCGGCCGCCGGCCACCACCATCTCCGGCCGCCGTCAGCACCGCGCCGCCGCCGGAATACTTTTCCGGCGGGATTTTTCCGGCGAGCTTCAACATTCCTCCTCGTCACCGGATCTATCCTATCCACCCACTTACTCGCGGCCACGCGCCACTCTGGCAACTTCACCGCCGCTGCCACCATGATTATTCTACCACCATCATCATCCTCGTCTTCACCCCAACATCACCATGCCATCAACCACCGAGACCACTACCCAAGGGTGCGTCCGGTTTGGTTATAACAGCAGGAAAGGGGGGGGTGTTCGTTTGGTTTGTGGGTTTACAACACTTAGGGCGTGTTTGGTTTCGTGGTATATCACCACCGGGTGCGTCGGTTTGGGTATAACAGCCGAAGAAGTTGGCTCCGGGTATAGCACCACAAGGGTGGTTGTTCGTTGGCTGCCTCCCCACCGGAAACACCACCACAACCGCCACCTCCCAAGGGTGCGTTTGTTTAGGGGTGTTTGTCTTGGTTGTTTCGGTATAGCCACATCACGTGCGTGTGGTTTGTATTTCTATCATCAAGGGTGGGTTCGGTTCGATTGTCACACCGATTAGAGTATGTTTGTTTGGCTGTTATAAACAGCCGTGGGGAAGGGGTGTTTGTTTGTTTGGTTTAACAGCCGGGGGCTGTTGGGTGTTGGCTGCGAAACAGCCACTGGCTGCGTTTGGGTTCGTTTAGGGATTAGGGGCGTTTGGTTTTGTTTATGGATTAGGGGCGTTTGGTTTTGTTTATGGATTAGGGGCGTTTGGTTTTGTTTATGGATTAG
>BQNB010020679.1:0-65190 GCA_026074375.1 Tanacetum coccineum | reverse complement strand
TTTTCTTGCAAGAACCCAGAGGGAGGAAGAGAGATGGCTAGCTTGAATGAAAGATGAAAAAACTCAAGAGTTATATAGGGCAGGTTGATTGGCTTAATAACCTTAGGCCGGCTCTCTATGTATTTTTATATATAGAGTTATATAGTGAATGAAAGATGAAAAAACAAGAGTTTACCAAAACAAAAACAAATGGCTAATCAAATTTGTTCTCTTTAATAAAGACAAGCTTTAGACATGTATAATAGAGATACCTGAGTTTCTTGATTTTTTTTTTTTTTTTTGAAGGCTGAAAACATGTAACATAGTTTTTGAGATTAATAAAGTACCTTACTTATTTTGGTAAATCTTAAAAATTATATTACGTATTTTCATATATCACCCTACTTTGATGATTAATTTCATATATCCTTAAAATCATGGACGGACCTTGGTGAAGACCGGGGAAGGCTACGGTCCTCCCAAAACTTTAATGTTTTACTTATATTTCTTAACGCTGCGTTCTCGAGTTTTAAACCACAAGAAAAGAAAGTAAAAGAAAATAAAAGAAAGGTAAAGGAAAGAAAAATTTAAGTAGTTAATAAAAATATTTGTGTTCTTGAGTTGAAGAAAAATAAATGAAAAAAGTTGATTCAATTACAATTATGCCCATGTTTGAGAGGTTTCAAGTTAAAAAAGCAAGGACAATTATGTCTTTTGACATGTAAAATATTACTTTCCTTCCATTTCCTCCCATTTTTGGGAGGAAAGTTTTAGCCAACAATTTCCTTTCATTTTCTTTCTTTTCCTTCCTTAAAAAAAATCAAGAACACAAATTTGCTTAAGTATCATTTCTTTTCCTTTCTTTTCCCTTCAAAATTAAACTCGAGAACAGAGTGTAAAGGAAATACAACTTTAGCCTTCCCAAATTAATGGATATAGCCTTTGGCCCTCCTAAAAAATTTACCCAAGTTCCGTCTATGCTTAACATGTAACAATTGAATGCATAATGTACAATGATTTTAAATATGAAATTTCTATATTTAAGGGGAAGAAATATGAAATTACCTCTTCATTTAATTGGTCTCTTGGGCATTGATATGTTCGCTGCGCATGAGTCTCACTGGCCACCTATCCACCAATTATAAAAACTAGCCGCCTTAAAAGTGTTTGTTTTTGTTATAAAAAAGGTGGTGGTTATAAAAAAGGTACTCTAGCTGTCATAGAAAAAACATATAAGAGGGGACGGAGTCTATGGCTGTTGGCTTGGTGTCAAGCCATGGCGCCAAAATGGCCAACGGCGCACAACACCATGGCTCGCGCCAAGGGTCTTCGCGCCGTGGCTAACAGCCCACGCCAAACTCAAATTTTTTTTTTAATTTTTTTTTAAAACTATCCGTTAGGGGGAGCGGATTTTCAAAATAATACCCTCAAAATCACAATTTTACCTCTTTAAAAATCTTATAAATACCCCATTTTTATTTCATACTTCACACATACTTTCAATACATCTTCTACTTCACATTTCTCTACTTCTTTATTTTTTTCACTCAAAAAAAAAATGAATCACAATCCCAACCCCAACCTACCAAATTGGATTTCCGGTATGCTTAACGACCCAACCAACCAAATTCCGGGGTCGTCTTCGAATCCGGGCTCCTCCACTCAACCGGCATTCAACCAAATGCCTTACTATCCCAATCCAAATTACCAACCTCAATTTACTAACCAAGAAGAATTGTTGATGTTTCAACAATTTAAAATGCAACAAATGCACCAACAACAACCACAACAATTACCAAACCAATTCACCACTTCCCAACCACATTCCGAGCAACAATCGCACCACCTTGAAGTCGAAGATACCGAAGATGAAGACGAGCCGGTTCCGACCCCGACGTCGAAGCCTAGCCGCGGCGGCCGTTTGAAGTCGAAGGCAAAAAAAACAAAGAAAAAGAACCGCCACTTGAGAAACAAAAAAGAATTCGTAATGCGTGGACTCAAGATGAGGAGTTGCTTTTGGCGGAATGTTTCATTCAAGTTTCCGAGGATCCAAAAACCGGGTGTGATCAAAAGCGAGATACTTTTTGGTACAAAATCCAAAATGTGTACAATACGGAAGCGAAGAAAAAAGGCTTCACGGAGCGTACCAAGAACATGTTGACGGGTAAGTGGACTCCAATGAATGCCTCGGTTCTCAAGTTTAATCAATTGGTGCAAGAAACCGCGGTTCATAGTGGGGAGAATGATGATGATCATATGTCGAGGGTGCACACGTTGTATGATGCAACCGTGGGGGGTGAGTTTAAGCACCGGAGTGCTTGGCTTTTTTTGAAAGGCAAACACAAGTGGACAAACCCCGATTCGACTTTGCAAAGAAGAAATCGTCTTTTGGGCACCGACGAGGAACCGGAGCATTTTGGAGATGATGATTTGCCTCGACCACCCGGTTTGCAACGACTTGCTAAAAGTCAACGTACGAGTTCTAACTCGACCGCTAGCTCCGGTTCAAACCCGGCCGCGTATCAAGAATTCATGGCGGAACAATACGAGTTAGACCGCAAAGCCAAAATGACCGTTCTCGAGAGAGAGAGTGAAGACCGAAGGCGGTTGATCCAATCTCAAAGGATTGCGGAGGACATGCGTGTGCTACAAATCGACACACGCGGGATGGATGCGGCCGACGCCGCTATCATCAACGCCCAAAAGGCAAGAATCCGAGCGGCATATCCACCACCTACAAACTAGTCGGCGCCGCCAAATTTATGATTTTTAATTCTATGCATTTTCATTTTATGTCTTTTAATTTTATGTCTTTTAATTTATGTTTTTTTTATGTATTGTGTTTTTTAATGTAATGTTTTTAATTTCAATGAATTTTATTTTTAGTTTTATAAATAAGTGTATTTTAAATAAATATTCAAAAAAAAAATGCTATGGCACCAGAATTCTGGTGCCAAACCACTCCCACTGAATTCTGGTGCCATGGCATTTCTGGTGCCAAACTCCATTTTGCTGACGTGGCACCACTTTTGGAGTTTGGCACCAAAAGTTTGGCACCACGACTCCTTGTGCTCTTAGAGGGCATGGAATTTGATTGTATCTCCTTGCATTTTTTGAGACTTGTAATCATTAATAAATGTAAATTATGAAGATATTAGAATTGGGTTTTTTCCTCTTAAATTCACCTCGTCGGATACTCTTGTGGAAGAAAATAAAAACTGATATATCTTTGGACGTAGGAGTAAAAAACATGTTTGAGTGATTATAACAAAGATAACAAGTCTCCAAGTAAGATTACTATCTGAACAAGTAAACTTGATAGAGTATCAAGTTTACAAGCGAACTTATATAGACCAGCTGAGTGGATCAGAGGTCTACCTTGTAAGTTCGACAAATGAGCAAATACCTATAATAAATACAATAAAAGCGATAGCATTTACTCCTTATAACATTCTCTATTTATACTAATACGAGGTTGCGTCCTTAGTGGGGGTAGTTGCAACGTGTCAAGAATCTAGTGGAGGACGTACGAGGTATTTAATACACGTCCATTCTTAGAAACTACCCGCCCATACTTGAGTGAACAGTTCTGCCAACTGTTCACTACTTTTATCAACTTCGTACTTGGTACAAGCTTTAACTCAAATAACCTTTTGTCATGCCTTAAAGCTTTATGGAGTTTCCTGCCTAAACTTCAGAGAACAACTTAAGCTCAGCTTGTTCTTCTTCAAAGGGTAATAGGATAGTCAGAGTATTGCCACCTCTGACTCTCCTTAGAACCACATCGTATTCCTTCTACATACCAGCTCATATCCATCCCAGCTGACGAGTATGTCTTCAAGTGATCTTCGACTTCTTTGACGATGTCTTTGACTTGAATACATCTGAGGTTGCTCGCTGAGGTTTTGCACTCAGCGAGTCCTTTAATACCGATGAGTCTTGTACTTAGCGGATCTTCAATACTTAGCCTAATTTCTATTTAAATCTTGGCATGGATCATTAAGATCTGAATTGGCCCAACAATCTTCCCCTATTTGAATATAAATTAAGCTAAGTAAAAATTATAGTAAGTGAGACACAACTTCTTCTTACAGATAATTTAAAAGAGGAAAATCAAACATAACTTCATTAATTCATTACATGTATTGGCCCAAGCCATCTAAGTTATCTTGTATAATTTTCTTAGCCTGATTAACATCATCCATAACTTCTATTGTCATCTCTAGTTTCTTGATCATTTCTTCTGCCTCTGGAGTACCCCTTTGAATGGCACTCTGTTGTCTGATGAGTTGAGCAGTAGTGGCTAGATGTAATTCTTCTTCTCTTTAAAATACTAAGTCAAAATTTCCATTGTAGAAGAAGATCACTGATTCAGGTTCTCTGATGACTTGACCTTTTGATCCTACAACGCCTGGGGGAGGAATAAGGTTTCTGTGCATCCCATCAACTACTATATTTTCTTTCACAAACACTTCCTGTAGGATCTCTAAGGTTCTTTTTCTTTTCATGTCTTTCACTGAGACTTTGAAGGTTGATAGTTCAGGTGTAGGTGGAATGCCTAGAGCTTTTGCTTTAGTTATGACACACTGGAATTATGCTCTGAGGTTTTTCAACAGTTAATCATTTGACTTGCTCTTTATCTTAGAAGCCAGAACATGAACCTCAAGCCATTCACTGAACCCTAGTGTGTTTAGTCTGAACTTGTTGTCAACAACAACATTTAGTGGATCATTTCCTTTTGTGATCCTCATCGTTGCCTCATGGGAGGAGATGATTCTGTAGCTGATTTTCATAACTGGCAGTTGTTAGATGCTATGTTTGCTAAGTAGATATCATACGAAAGCTAGTAGAATAAAGGAGAGGAGCTAAAGAGTATTTTGATCATTTTCTAAATTTTCATTTCAAAAGGGGAAAATAGAAATGAGAGGGAGAAGTGAGTGTTACAAAGACAAGACATGTATATATACTCCTCCAAGATGAGTATATATACTTATTACAAAACTATTCTATTTTCCCTACACTTAGTCAAACCTTGGTCAACTTTACAAAGATATACTTTATTACATCAAAACTATTAATAAAACTATAAACTAAACTAAGACCAATTCATAATAATAATTAACACTTTTTATCGTTTCTAACAATCTCCCCCTAAGGGTTGATTATTACAGACGCTTCATCGTCGGTAGAATTGGTCTTCCATTCACAAAAGATTCTTCTTTTTCCAAAATATCTTTTTCGCCATGTTTCTCCCCCTTCAGGAGGATCAACATCGTAATATTGATCATCATGATATGCGAAAATTATGGCTTTTTAAACTTGGCTTTTAAAATTTCCCATATTTCTGGATCAACTGCTTGATCTTGAGGGTTTGTCTTTATACTTAGATACAGTTGTTGTTGAAGATCATCAGATAATGTGGTAGCAGTTGAAGACTTTGTTTTGGGATAAAAATTGAGAGTTGTGTTCTGCATGTGCTTTCGAAATAGTTCTTCAATCAACTTTGGTCCATGAGTAGCAAATTCTTTAGATACCATACCAGATATATCAACAGGAGAAACTTCTCGATCCTTGTTGATTGCAAGCTTTACCAAGCGAGGCATCTATTTTTTCATCATTTCATTCGTCGTTGTAACTGTCAGCTCAAGAACAATTTTGTCACAGTGTTGTATAACTTCTTTAATCTTTTCCACAAAGAACTCTCGAGTGATAAATTTGGTCTTGATATGAGATCGAATTAATCCTCTTCGTCTGCACATGTCGGCAATACTTCCTGGTAACGTCTTGTTTTAGCAGTGAAAGATTTCTTCTGATGTGTTGTTGTTGAAGGTGTCTTGGAGGATGTAGCAGTTGTTGGTGTGACAGTATCAGCTAATTCTTAAAAAATTATGTTATCTGAAGATAAATCATTCCTAGGAGATCTAATATGTGAGGGAGTTGGTGTCTGCTTCTGCTCTTTCCTAATCTCCTGACTATCCGACATATCAACAACCTCTTTCTCCATCACAACTTCATTATGCTTCTTAGCACTAGTATCATCAACATTTGTTTCCTTCACAATCTCAACAACTTTTTTTTCTTTCTAAATCACTTCATCGTATCTTAGCTGCAACATCATCATACACATGTTCTAGAATGTTCCTATGACTCCCGGGCTCAACTAGATCTAGTATCATCACCATTATCATTAGCACAGAATCAACAAATGCAACTTGGCAAAGATTCGTCATCATCATCACCACAACCAGTTTATCCAATCTTCCATCCACATACTAGTTTTTCTTGAACTTTAGCAATATTTTCTTGAGCCTCAGCAAGCAAAGCGGTTTTATGAAGAGTTAAACTTAGAAGAGTTGCTTCAGCTATTGCATCTCTTTCTCGATCATCTCCAGGAGGTGGAATAGATGGTGTACTTTGTTTCTTCCTTTTGATAGTAATTCTCCTTGAACTAGATTCTCCAGCAGTCTGCTTCCTCTTCTTCGTCTCCTGAGGACTAGCAGAAACGGTAGGCGTCCTAGGGGCTCTAGGTGTATTCCTATTCGTTCCTTGGGTAGAAACAACCGGTTGCGGTTGATTCATTAGAACGGCTACCTTCATAAACACCGTCTCATACTCCTTAAAATCATCCGTCTCTCTAATCTCCGCAGTTAAGAGAGCATCCGGAATCAGCATCCCTCGAACTAAGACATTTCCCGTTGTATACACACTCACCAGAGGAACATCATCCTTGATAGAATGATAATCTTCTTCAAGCCTTTTGGGAATATTGGGAAATTTCTTCATCAGATCAGCAATAATCAACTTGATAAAACAAGGATACTAAATAGACTCCTTTTTCTGAAACACATTGTTCATAAAGTCCCACCAAAGAAGAGAAGCATAATCAACATGTGTTTGGTTGAGTACAACATGAAATAACTAAAGAATGTTGATCTTTGTCTGATCATGGCCAGAAGTTCTTGTTGTTAAGCAGCGGTTGAATACTTTGAACATAGTCTGCCATGGTTGAGCCAGATTCTTCATGTATAAAGCACTTACTTCGTCAACAACACCTTGATAACCGACTCTGTTCATGAATGTTTCAATAGTGTTGATGTTGGCTGGTTCGACAAATGGATTCTCAGGAGTTTCTACTGGTAAATAAAGAATATCACGGAACATATCCACAGTGTATGTGAATTGTTGAGTGTCCAGCGTGAACTTGATCGTGTCCTCAGTATCTGGTACCTTACTCACCGTCCGCCAGAATTGTTATAGGTACACAACAGGGACATTAGCAGTTGCAGTTAGTGTATGACTGAGACAATGATCAAGTAGTATCAGCCCAACTATCTTGCATTCAGGAGAGCAAGGAATACTCTGCAACATCGTATAATTGTTGCATCTCCTGATTGGTTTGTATTGTGGAACAAGTTGAGCTGTTGGAAGCACGTGTTGATCTATGTGGAATACTGTATGATGACATGAAATGATTAGTGAGATGAGATATAGTTTAAAATTTGCACATATTTGACATGTTTTGTCTCTTTCCACTTTGTCTGTTTTTATGCTATAACATTTCTTTTTGAGCATAATCTGATTATTTTCTTTCTCATGTGCCTATTCTTGCTTTTTCGGGCACATGCCATACGCTTTATTCTTTTAAACTCGTTTTGTATGCTCTGGCATTTCTTTTTCGAGCATACTTTGATTTGATTTTTCACGTATGGATTTTCTCTCTCTTTCTGTTTGTTTTTCCACACCAAAAAGTTTTTGTTGAAATGATACTCTTTCAAGAATAATAAAGATATACTCTGATTTGTTTAACAACTTTTGACTTTTTAAGATATCCAAGAGTAAAGCTTTATATTCTTTAAAACCTTTTGTGAAAGAGTACCACTTGCTGACACAAAAATATAAGTTTTTGATTTAGAATTTGAGATAACTTTTCCAAAGCAAGTTTTTTTTTCAAAGATTCCTGGAAAACATTGATTACATAACCAATCTATTAAGACATAAATGGGATGGTCACTAAGCCACTCACTCCTCATTCTGTTCAATGCAGAACATGGTCGAAACCGGACATGACTTAGACCATTTATCCAATTATGTTCAAAAGATAATCATAAATCATTTTTGAATGATTTTGAAACAATCTTTTTCAAAAACTTGAACTTTTTCATTTGATGATACATGAGAAACGTTATGATCACAGACAGTTGGAGCTCACTTTTTGCATTTCCATCATATGTTCCTTTTTATAACTTGAAATCATTGATCACTTTTGACTGAAAATTTTTGTTAAACAAAACATGATCTTATATACGATATTTAGATGGTCTGTAGATTGCTCACTCCTCATCTTGTTAAATTCAGGAAACGGTCATAACCGGACACAATCTTCACAATTTGGTCCATTTATCAATATAAAATATGATTTGGAAATAAAATTTATCATTTGATTTCGCAGGATGCCTTTTTTAACATTGAAAACCCTTTTTGATATTCGGATAAAACAAATTTATTCCAATTTTTCCTTTATACGAAACCTAAAATTTTAATTCATTAACCCTTACGAAACCCATAGTTATGCCCAAAACATCACTTACGAAACCCATTGGCCCAATACTGTTCACGAAACTGAAACCTGTGAACATTTACTTTCGCGAACTTTGATTTTCAAAAAAATGTGATAAGCTTAATAATCCTGCTTATTTTAACAGCTTATTTATTATCTTTCATCATTTAAGCTTATTTATTAAACTTTCAAAGTTACGAAACCTATCTTATTTACGAAACCAATGATTACAGTCCATAAAGTGATATTTATAGTGATCAAGCAATTTCAATCATGTTATCAATCACATATTAGCATTTTGCCTCAATCAATTTTTTTTTCTAAACAACTTTTAAATTTACGAAACCCTAGATCTGACCGAAACCTATGTAATCAATTAAATAAACAATTAATAGCAAAAAGATTACAAAAAGAACTCGATTCTTACGTTTTCTAGCACAAGAGTTTAACAAATCGATTTGGATCGAAAGTACTTAGATACGAAAGCTCAAATGACTTAGAGAGATTACGAAACCCAACTTTTTGATTTTTACGAAAGTGATAAATTTTTCGTATGTAACTGTGCCTTTTATATCTCTAAAAATAACTTTCACATTTTGGCAAATTTAGTCCCTTAAGTTTCTTACGTAAGCTAATAAAACCATACTAAAGACACTTTTGCATGTTGACGGTTTTAGTCCCTTGAGTTTCTTTCGTAAACCTTTTAATCTCTACGAAAGCTACTTTCCAACTTTGTCATTTTCAGTCCTTTGAGTTTATTTCGTAAACCTTTTAATCCTTACGAAAGCTACTTTCCAGCTTTGTCATTTTCAGTCCCTTGAGTTGCTTTCGTATACCTC
This sequence comes from Tanacetum coccineum, assembly GCA_026074375.1. Taxonomy (NCBI): domain Eukaryota; kingdom Viridiplantae; phylum Streptophyta; class Magnoliopsida; order Asterales; family Asteraceae; genus Tanacetum; species Tanacetum coccineum. The sequence continues at coordinate 55,815 of BQNB010020679.1, read as the reverse complement.
AATCAATCATACGAAAGTTATATTTTTCATTTTTCACCTTTTATTTTCAAAAATTACTTTCGTATCCTGTTGGATCGTTTTCTGAATAGATCTTAACCTTTAGCTTGTAAAGAGGTTGTTCCTTTAGATAATTCTACAGCAACAATAATGAAACACTGATTTGAACACTATTGATTATACTGAAACAAATCAATAATGCTAAGAAGATCAATATTAAGAATCACAAAAGAACTTTATATTATAACTTGAATCTGCCTAAGTTACAGATTACAAAAACTATGATTACTAATAGATCTCTATTGATATGTGTAGAACTATATCTACTAACTATGCCCAGGGATCCTTTTATAGATTAAGTAAACCCTAATGGTCTTTACAAAACGCGTTAAGAGATAATGCATATCTATTCCTAATTTATCTCATACATATCTCATAAGCAGTACTAATACAATACACTAGCAGTACTAATACTAACTAACAGTACTAACTATTACTGGCAATACTAACATTGTACTGGCAGTACTAACTACAAAGCTAGTAGTACTAAAGACTTAGACTTATTTCTTCAATCTTCATTAACAACATTAAGTTTTCACTAGCAGTATTAATCTTGAGCCAGCAGTATTAACTTATAGAAGCTTCAGAATCCTAACAATCCTCCCCTAAACTTGTGATTTACTCTCAAATCTCAAGTTTCTTCTGGACTAGAACTTCAATTATTATTTTGCTGAGGATTCATTCAAACACACTCTTATTGGTATTCAATCTGAGTCTTGATAAACTTTAGCAATTCAAATGCCATAGAACTTTCTGCTTCAACTTCTAATTTCCAGTTAAGCATCTTCTGAAGTGTTTCTTTGGTGAGTGGATACTTTTTCTCTACAAACATATGAATAGTCATCAAAGTACCATCAACCATCAGTGTGTGCACTCCACAAGTTTCATACAGCTTCCAACTGATTATTTTCCACTGGTTTTGATTCTTCCAGATGTCATCATCTTGCTCAGGATCTACTAGTATCTTCAGATCACCCCATAACATCAAATTGTATCCTTCTGGAGTGTTATCTTGAAATCTTTCCATTACCAATCTGTGTAAAACCTCTAAGTCATGTCTATCAAAACTTTTCAGCATACTCTCAAAGATTTTATGATAACTAGTGTTTCCATCTGCTCTTATGATCTTGTAAACATGCATATTTCCTAAATTTTGAGATTCCCAATCAACTATAGGAAACTTAGTATGCAAGACTTCAGGATCTACAAATTCTTCCTCATCTGGAACTACTGTCAACCACATTCTTAATTCATCTTTTTCTTCCTCATAATCAGCTGTTTCTTTCTCTTTCTTCTGTCTCTTTGAGCTGTCTTGACCTTGTTTGTCACTTGCTCTTCTTCTTGCAAGTGTTTTTCTTCTAATTCCAACAGCTTTCTTTTCAATCAACACTGGCTCAGGATTCTCATCTTCTTCTTCAACCTTCTCTTTTTCTACTATTTTGAAGTTTCTCTTTCACTTTGTTTAGAAGAATCTTTTCCAACTTCAGACCCTATAGGAATAAAAGTATTGACATGATCCCATACCCTTTCAAAAATTGGTCTGATGTCATTATAGCTCATTTTCTTGAAGTAGCTCTCCTTGTAGCCTCCTTGATTCTTCAAATATGTAATCATATTCCTTCTTGCTTGAGCTATTGACACATGTTTATTCTTCAAAGCATGATATCTTAGTACACTTGGATCATTCCAGTCAATTCCCTGAGTTTGAGTAGGTTGAATTGTAACATCTTGTCTTTGATCAAGTTGTCTTTGTAATTCCCTAGCTGCTTCTAGATTTAGTCTTTCTTCTTCTTCTTCTTGCAAAGCTCTTGCTTCTTATTCTGCATTAAACCTGATTCTTTCTTCTTCTTCCAACTTCCTAGCTAACTCCTCATCCATACTCAACTGCACTTGAGTTCTTTTATTAACCTTCTTTGGAGTAGCAGGTTTTTCCATTATGGCCTTTCCTTTATCCTTGGCACTCCTTCTTGTATACATATGAGGTACAGAAGTACTAACCTTTGGAGGACTAGCAGTACTAACTTGTATGTTAGTAGTACTAATCTCCATCTCACCTTTCTCACCACTTCCATGTTCTTTAATGATTTCAGTGGGAGTCTCTTCTTGTACAAGTACTTTAGTTTCATCACTGGACTTCTCATGAACTTCCTTTTCCTATGGAATCCAATAAATACCTTCATCTTGTACTAGTGAAACTGTTGGATCTTCATCAATTTGAGAAATCTTCCTCCCCTATTTGGAAGAATCTTCTGCAATCTCTTCATCATCAGAAAGAACAATCTTTGCCTTTCTCCTTGCCTTGCCAGACTTTAGCTTGGACTCCAGTTTCATTACTCTAAGTACTAACTTGGTGAGAGTAGTACTATAAGTCTTCTTTGTCTGCAGCAAGTCCTTCTCAAATCCATCAATCTTGTCATTTAATTTGGTAACCAAAACCATTAAATCATGTTGTTGCACACTACCCTCAGCACTTCCATATGAGTGAACAGCATGGAGAGGTGAATCATGAGGCATATAAGCAAGTCTCCTCTGCCTCATGGGTGAGTTGAATTGGTTCTGGTGAAGGGGATGGTGGAGTAGGTTGTGGAGATAATGATGGTGAAGATGTGATCCTTGAGGGTGATTGCTATTGTTCTTCATCTTGTTCTTGTACCAACATATTCTCAAACAATGGTGTCACTACCCCTGAATACCCCTTAGAGGCTTTCCTCATATTACTAAACAATTTACTTATAAGAATATGAGTGGGATAAGTTCTAGTATGAGGTAAGAGTAACCTTTGTTGTTTGTTAAGAAGGAGTTGAGTAAACCTGGGATACAATAAGAATTTGTGTGGGCTATCCAAATTCTTAACCATAGCTTCAAAAATGAATTTAGAAAAGTTAAACTTCCTGCTTGTAGCTAGACAGATGAGTGTTGTAGCAATGTTGCTACTGAATTGAACCCATGCAGTCTTCTTGGAGCTCAGACAATGCAGAATTGTGTGAATAAAAAACTTCCATTAGGGTGAGAAATGACCTTTAAAGAATGTAAGGCTTTTAGAATTAGTCACATACCCCATATGAGCTAAGTGCTCAAATATTTCTTCATTGGAGAGTGAAGAAATGCCTTCTGCATCATATAACTTCAAATGTCTTCTCAAAGAATCTTCAGTTATGAGCTTTTCATGTCCATCAATAGTTGCAGAAATAGCTTGAATTCCTTCCTCAGTAGTGCTCAAAACAGCAATTTCCTAAAATTGTTCAATAAGGGACACAAAAATTATGGGATTTTGAGTGAGAGCATAGTATATATGGCTTGAAGTAAGAAAATCTATGATTTCATCAAAGCTCTCACTACTTGCAGATTTAACCAAATATGCGACCATATTATGCTTGTCGCAAAATTCCAACTATGCCATTTGATGAATGAAAAATTAATGAATGAGGTGGGATTAGTTCGTGTGATAAAGTGTAAGGTTCTGGTAGAGTGAATTGAATTATGGGTGAGGTTTAAAAGAGTATGTTTTCACCGATTGTAAAAGAGTTGTACTTATCTTGAAAGAATTCGTTTAATGATATAGATAAATCAAGAAGTCTCGAATTAGTCAAACCCTATAAGCTATAGATGTGGCTGAAATATCTCAACGGCTCTTTGATTGAGGAAAATCTGTTAGGACTTAAATAGTACTAACGGTCACTTAGCAGTACTAAGTTTGGTCTAGCAGTACTAATTTTAAGTCTAACAGTACTAACTTCATCTAGCAGTAGTAATACTTGCCTGGCAATATTAACTTAACACTGACAGTACTAAGTGTGGTACCAAGCAGTATTAACTCCAAACTTGATCCATCAAAGATATTTAGCACCAATGTAGACTCTCATATACTCTCTTTCTGTTTTTAACCTCACAAAGTATCTCTCAATTCTTTTTCTCACCAAACACTCATTTCTGTTTTTCATACACAACTCTCTTTCTGTTTTTGAACTCACTAAATCTCTCTATTATTTTTCCTTACAAAACAAACAATTTAGGTATAGTTTGCCATCAATTCCTTAAGTTCCAAACTGTCCTCCCTACTTCTAAGTGTGTAACCTCTTGAGAGAGGTGGGTCATTGGACTATTTTATAGTTTTTGGCAAACTACCAGCCATAAACGGATTTGGGAAGTCTTTACCAAGGCCGTTTGTTTTGGACTAGCCAATGCTTCATTGTAATATCATGGTGCATTGATAACCATATAGTTTTTGGTAAACTATCAACTATCAACGAATTTGAGAAGTCTTTACCAAAACCGTTTGCTTTGGACTAGCCAATTCTTGAAGTCTGTTAGACATGGTTAACTGATGACCATTTGTTGTGTTGTTTACAACCAACACTGAAGGAACATGCTATCATTATAGTCCTCCCTTCAGAGAAAGCTTCTAGCAGTCACACCAATCGATATGTACACAATAGTACTAACTGAACCTAGCAGTATTAATTTTTGTACTAGCAGTACAAAGTTGTAACTCACAGTATCAACTAAGCTCAGCAGTATTAACCAGGTATTCATCATATTTACCCTCTAGTGTACATATAACCTCCTCTTAAATATAGCTACATATTTAACATCCCAATGCTAACCACCAAAAAGTTAAATCTTGTGACATCAAATCCTTTGGTGAGAAGGTCTGCAACATTAGAATCTATGTGAATCTTGACAACTTCTATCAGTCTTTTCTCATAACAATCTCTGATAAAATGAAATCGAATCTCGATATGCTTGGTCCTAAAATGAGCAACAAGATTCTTAATAACACTTATAGTGCTCTCATTATCAATATGGATTTTAGTGTTCATGAGATTAAAACCATAATCTATCATCTGATTTTGTATCCATAGTACTTGCCTACAACAGTGAGCAGCTGCAACATATTCTGCCTCAGTAGTAGAATTTGCCACAATAGTCTGCTTCTTACATTGCCAAGATATCAATCTTCTACCAAGAAATTGACAGCCACATGTTGTTAGATTTTTTTGTCAAGGTTGGCTCCTCTATAGTCACTGTCTGAGAAAGCTTCTAGTTCAAAAGGTGAATCCCTAGGATACCATAAAACTAATTTAGGTTGATGTTTGAGGTACTTAAAAATCCTTTTTACTGCATTTAAGTGTGAGGCTTTCGGAGTGACTTAAAATCTAGCACAGGCACACACAGCAAACATAATGTCTGGCCTGGATGCAGTCAAATACATCAGGGAACCAATCATAGATCTGTAGACATGTACATCTACATCTTCACCATCTTCATCCTTGACCAGTGGCTTATTAGACTCAATAGGAGTAGTAGCTGTTCTAATGGACCAAAAATCAAACTTCTTAAGGATGTCAGCTACATACTTATCCTGACTAATAAAGATTCCATCAGGTTGTTTCTTCACTTGAAGTCCCAAAAAGAAAGTGAGTTCACCCATGAAGCTCATTTGTAATCTTTTGTGCATACAGTCTTTAAACTTTGTACACATAGACGTCTTTGTAGAACCAAAAATAATGTCATCCACATACACTTGGACTAACATAATGTCACTCTTTTTCTTCTTGATAAACAATGTTTTGTCTATGGTACCTCTCCTGAAACCATTTTCCATTAGAAAAGAAGAAAGTGTCTCATACCAAGCTCTAGGGGCTTGATGAAGACCATAAAGAGCTTTAATCACCATATAGACTTTGTTTGGATGAGCAGGATCAATAGATCTTGGAGGTTGATGGACATACACCTCCTCTTCAATAGTGCCATAGAGAAATGCACTTTTAACATCCATTTGGTAGACACTAAATCCCATGTATGATGCAAAGGCTAAAAATAACCTGATTGCCTCTATCCTGGCAACAGGTGCAAAAACCTCATCATAATCTATTCCTTCCTCCTGTCTAAAACCCTTGTGCTACAAGCCTGGCTTTTTTTTCACAACAATACTTCTCTTATCCCTTTTATTCTTAAAGACTCACTTTGTACCAATTGCCTTTTTCCCAGATGGCAAATCAACAAGTATCCAAACCTTTTGTAATTTGAACTACAGTAATTCCTCTTGCATTGCTTCAACCCAGCTTTCATCTTGTAAGGCTTGTGATATGTTCTTGGGTTCTTCTTGGGAGAGAAAGCATGCTAACAAACAGTTCTGATGAACTTTGTGATTAGTTCTATTCTATTTGGAGATGTAGCTCACCAATGCTTGTTATGCTAAAGAAGCCTTTTGAATCTTTCCTCTTATTTGAACTGCTGACTTAGGATCTCCTAGAATTTGAGCTTTTGGATGATTCTTATGAATTTTGAGCGTGGGAATAGGACTGACATTTATGGTGTCATCCATATTGTTGAAATCAGCCACTGCACCCACATTCTCATCATCATAGGCTCTATTGAATATGCCATCACTTGAAAATGCGTCAGAATCATCTTCTAAATCAGGCATATTTGGATCAATAGGTAAATCAGCATTAGGGAGAGTAGATGCATCAATAGGTATTTTTCCTCCAAGATAGACAAATGATGATTCACCAGCATTTTCACCTGTGGGAGTACTAGCAGAACTAACATATGGCGTGGTAGCAGTACTAACAGATGACCTACTAGTACTAAGTTTGGTAATACTGGTAGTTTGAGCTGCCCTCTTTTGAGATGCAATATTCCACTTTTCTTCTTCAAAAGCTTGTCTTGTGGCATCATCCAGAGCTTTAGCAACCACTTCTTGAGCAATCATCTTCTCAAGTTCATCGTGCAAGACTTGTTCATCTTCTGTCATCTGATGTTGTCCTTCCTTGTTAGCAACATCTTCTGAATCTTGTACATCATTGTCTTTAGGAAAACTTTTAGAAGGTTTTTCATGTGCAGCTGGAGCAACATCTTCTACTGGAAACCTTGTCCTATGAGGGTGTAGTGGAAGCAGTATGTATTCCTGAGTAGGTCCTTTATCTTTTCCTGATGAACTTGCAACATAAGAATCATGTGTACCTGCATCCACATTAACCTGATTTTCTACACTAACAGGAAATATAGTTCATTGAATTGGTGAGAAAATCAAGATCAAACATCCAATTAGGACCAGTTCCTGCCACATTTGGTTGATCTTCCAGAAAATCAATGTGCATATTCTCTTCTACCCTTTTTAGTCCTTTTCTTGTATACTCTAAAGGCTTTACTAGTTGTAGAGTATCCAAGCAAATAACCTTCATCAGATTTCCCATTAAATTTGCCCAAGGAATCTAAGGTGTTTAAAATGGTCAGGGGGCACCCAAAAGGTCTCATAAAACTAATACTAGGTGAGTTACCTATTAATAGTTCATAAGGTGTCTTATTTTGAGGTTTGGTCACTAATACCCTATTCAGTACATAGCAGGCGGTATTTACTGCCTCTGCCCAAAATGGGATATGTAAAAGTGAGTCTGCTAACATAGTTCTAGCTGACTCAATTAGGGTCCTGTTTTTCCTTTCTGCAACACCATCCTGCTGTAGAGTTCTAGCCACACTAAACTCCTTTTTTATTCCTTTCTTAGCATAGAATTCATTCATAGCATAGAATTCATTCATAGCATGGTTTTTCCATTATCACATCTAATGATTTTAACATTATGATTCAATTAGTTTTCTAAGCCTATGATAAATTTACAAAGGATTTCAGATGTTTCATCCTTGGTAGCTAAGAAAAATACCCAACTAAGTCTGCTGAAATCATCAGTCACAACCAAACAGTACATTTTCTTGTTAATACTTTCTATAGAGACAGGTCCAAATAAGTCCATATAAAGTAATTCTAGGGGCTTTCTGATTCTGATGATATCTAATATAAAACTTGGCCTTACAGGAGGCCTTAAATGTTGGGCCTTACCCTTCTTGCAGGCAACACAATGTGGTCATTCCAACAAAACCTTTGAAGTAAACCTCTAAACTAGGTGACCTTATAACAAGTTTATTATATTTTTTGAAATTTACATACCTAATCTCCTGTGCCAAAATTTAGACTCATCCTCTGGTTGCATATTGCATATAAACAAGTTATATACCCCAGAAGGAATAATGTTCTATTAATCCAAGCTGTACACACCATCTTTTTCCAAGAGCTCTAAAGAATAACTTGACTTTTCAAATCAAAACTTAAAAACTAGGAGACAATAATAAGGCATTCAGACTCATAAAAAAGGACACTGCTTTTTCTTAATCACCACATTTTTGAGAACAGAAAAAGATTAAACTTAAAGTTCATCTACAAAGTAAACCTCATCAACGGTCTAATTAGCAAAGTTTTAGATTTTAAATAAATAAACATAAAAATATAAACCTTTAACCCCGTTATTTTAACCTCCTTTGGGGATCACCTTCCAAAAGGCCCAAAGCCCAGCCTCTATTTAAATCTTCATGAGTCCTGAAAGATAAAGCTTAGTTGTGCCAGTCATATGGCAGAGCAACACCACAATCACTATCCAAAACTAACAAAAACAAATGATCCTGTAAACAAATCTCTAAGTTGCCCTGCACCATAAAGGTAATAGAATTATATCTCTTAGGGATCCAAGTCAAACTGACTTGGAAATCCTCTTTGGGGACTAAACTAACATACACACAAAAAAACTTATAACTTTTCCTTGAGCATGTAAAGAAGCCAATATATTGTACCCATGATCCTGTGGTAGTGTATTCTAACACCACCCATTCTTTGGGGGCCTCCATAACCCCTTTAATTCAAAAAAATATCCTTCTTAAAGGCCATTTTATTCCCATTTTATTTTTTTCAAATTTTTTCCTCCCACCTTACCCTTACTAACTACTGCCCTTGTCCCAACAGTAGTCATGTTTTTTTAAAATCCAAAAAGTTTTCACATCATTTTTTAAGTCTTTGGGTCCCTATAAATTGGTTGGGAAAAGTAAGACCTTCTTGATTGGTGTGTTTAGAGGCTTTTGTCTTACATGTCCAATCTTGGAGTGTTTTGTCTAAAAACACTATTAGATTGTGCTTATTTTTGAGGACAATGGTCTATAAAGCAGTACAACAAGGCCTAACAGGCCTAACAGTACTAATAGACCTAGCAGTACTAACATTTAATCTATTAGTATTAACTAAACCTGCTCTGGTTAGTACTGCTGATGGGTTAAAGGTCCTTTTTGCATGAGGGAATTTCCAATTTTTTGAAAAGTTTTGGTGATTTACCCTTTTGCTATAATCCCATACTGGTTTGACTACCCTCTTCCTAGTATTGACCACATTCTTAATCCTAGGTTCATGACTCTTTTGATCTTAAAAATCACAGTCTTTTATCAAGTGGCTAGTGCTTTTACAAACAAAACAAGCTTTTATTTTATGTACTTTCTTAAAACCAATCCCTTGTTTTTGTGAAGTTTGACCACTTTTATCAGTTTGACTCCTAACAGCTTGAGTCACATTTGGCTTAACAGAACTAACAGTTTTGACAGCACACACATCTCTCATCATCTGAGGTCTCACTCTCAATGATGACTTCATGCCCTATTGATCTTACTTAGACACAACTGTTTCATTGACATACTATAGGATTTACTATAGTTGGTTCATTTGTGATGACCTACAGTCTTGTTATTTTCAGATTGTCTTAGACTCAATGATTTTATTTCCTAAAAGTATAGCTCATCTAGTCTTGCAAAATGATATATCAGGTCTTGAAGGTTAATGGAGTTCCGCCTGTAAATAGAGGGGTACCAACATGATAACTCATTGCTTTAAGTAGAACCTCTTATTTCTAAGTGTGCTCTCTTCATACACTAGACTTACCTTAAAAACAGTCAAACTGTACTCACAAAGCTCACTACCCATGACAGATTATTATAACCGTTAACATCATCCATAATATGTGTGCAAAACCCTTATCCATTTTTTAATCATGAGTAACTCATCTTTCTATTGAGTATATTAGTGAGATTTCTTTGATGACCTATCCCTTTTTAAAAAAAAATCTTGAGTTTCAATTCATTCTCTTTCCCTAAACACCTTTTCTAAATATTCCACACAGATTTAAGTTTGTTAATTTTTTTATTTCACTAACACTTAATATCAAAATTTGAAACTCATTAATACTCTCTCACATTCCCCAAGCTAATTCATTCTTTTCATGTCTAAGAATCTAGCTTACTAAGTGACTCTAGAGGCTAAGGGAAGAAGAAAGGAGCTATTTCATAAACCCCTACCCAAATTTCTTTCTTTCCTTACCCCTAAATTTTCTAGTTTGGTAGGCTTGTGATATTATCGCATTTCTACTTCCCCTCTTTTCTTTTTCGTTTATTCCTCGCGTTTCCTCCCCCTCTTCACCTCCTCTTTTCCTCCTCCTCTCTTTTCTTCCGACGGCCCCCCCCTCTCGTTCCTCCTTCTCCTTCCTCTCTTCTTCTCACCTCATAATCATAGTTCATTTGAAAGACAATTAAATGATTCATCATTCCACAAAAGGACATCAACGAAAAACAATTTTTATTTGTAACCCCATCACTTAACCACAGAAGAAAACTTTGATTAAGTATGATGAAGAAGATTAGCCACAAAGCATTATTTGAAAAGTTTGACCAGAAAACCCCAACTTTATAGTTGACTTTGACTGACACATGGTTCATCAACATACAATACTAACAACTACCAAAAACAATCATTTATATTGCTGAATCTTTGCATGCTCCCCAATAATTCTCATAATATAGCCTCTTCAGCCCGCCTCCTACCTAAGACCAAACCATTGATGAGGCCCACCAGTGCCCGCGATGACGATTCAATCAGTTGATTATGTGAGGTTGGCATGCTCCTATGCTATTGCTTTCCGTCGAGGTCACTAAAACCATAATACTTCTTTCTTTGTTTCTTTCTTTCTTTTCATCTTCTTCCACTTTCTTTATCTCTGTCTTCCTTTCTTTTCTTTTTTCTCTTTCCCCTTGACCTACTGTTTGTTTTTTTCCAGATCTAAACAACATTCCTCTAGAGCAAAATGTTAAATGCCATTTTTCTATGACAGTATGATAGCACAAGGCCACTCAATCTTTGATAACTTATCAAAGAAACTGTGCGTTTCATTCTCTTTTATGAAGGTCCAATTAAATTTAAAAATAATATATGTTAATTTATAAATTTGTATTAATTCCTAAACTACCATCACTGAATGAACTTCTTATTATCTTCTTACTTCTTTACTCTGACAGTGCGACAATAAGCCACCTGCCAACCGTGCAGCCAAAGCCACCCTCGCCTACCCTGCCATCGAAGATTTCCAATCCTCTAAGTAAGTCATACCAACCATCCTGCTTAAAATACCACATATTCACAAGTTGAGACCCTCTACAAGGATGGTGTTGGATGTGCAAAGAAAGGAGTAAGCATAAACATGAGCACAATTGGAAGTAGTTGGAAAAGAACATTGACTTAATTCCATTCCACCAGTATACTACTCAACTGTTAAGCACACTCCAAAATCTCTAATCTTAAATCTCAATCTCCATTATGATTGGCATACTAACTTCATAGAACTGTTAGTAATCTCAAGGAAATACAGCCAACTTCAGAGAGGCAGAGTTGAACTTACATACCATTCAATTCATCTTCATAACCCTAGAGATATTTAAAGGTCATCAATAGTCAACCATCATCAATATCTGGTTTTATTTCTCCAATGATCCGTGCTATTTTACTGTCCATAAATGGAGGAAGACTTCTTAAAAACAACAAACTATGCACTACTGGGATAAACTAATTTCTGATTAATGTCTATCCTTGATAACATAAGCTCCATGAATTTCTATTGACTTATGAGTTTCTGAAATCTATCATAAGCTTATCTAAAGTTTCGTTAGATGTCAGTAAACAAAATTTTCAAACTGATGTTTTCAAAACATTCTTCTGCACTTTTTGGATCCTCACACCTCTAAAACAATTTATTTCAGCCATGAAAGATATAGTCATCAGGATCATTAGGGAACTTGAGGAGGTACTCATCAGGTATTCTAAAAGCAAGATGCTCTTATCCTTTCTTGATTCCTTCTAGAACAATTTGTTTTATTGCAGTCCTTAGAACAGGAGGACTAGATTGTTCCCTCCATGAAGGTGTAGCCTCATCTTCCCAGAATCTTATCTCCATTGATAATAATATCCCACAGATTATGATCCCGTAGTGATAAATGGTATTGTCCTCATCCAATTCCCTCATACACTAGATATCGTATTCCCCCTCCCATCTTTATGAAGGGATCTTTCATTAGCAGTGATAGTTGGATGGAGAGTATCTTGATCAACCATCTCCTTTGGATTGTAAAGTTTCTTTTCTGATATTACCACGAAGTTTTTTTTTTCTTTTACCATTCCAGGAGTTTTCCAACAAGCACTGCATAATACCAACTTGTAGGATCCCCCCCTTTGATAATGGATCTTAACCTTTAGCTTGTAAAGGGTTTTTGCCTTAGATAAATCAAAAGCACCAAAGAAGAAACAATGGATTAACCACTATGTGATTAACGACGCGAAAATTTTAAAATCCACACAAATGTACAGAAGACACAATGTCCAAAAAAACACTTTTAAATGATCATTTTAGAATCTCATGCCTAGTTTACTACCAGATTACAAACAATGATTTGACTATATGATCTCTATGATCTCTTCTTGACAAACTATATCTAAACAAAGAAATAGAAACTCAACTATGAACCTAAAATCCATGGGTTACCTATTTAATAATAATAATTTAACCAAAGGAAAAAACCCTAATGGCTTTTCCAAAACGCTTATAAAGATAAAGCATAACTATATTTCCTAAGATATCTCATGCATACTTTAACTCTAACTAATTTTTGCGAAGAAGACTTAACCTAAATACATAAACAGTAATAACTATTTAATACTGCCCATGTAACAAAGTACTAATTATTAATAAACCTTCTACCAGTACAACATTATACTAGCAAAACTAACTATAATACATAAAAGACTTAAGTCTGTTTATAACAAATGCTAATAATGAAATCACCACCAACAACAGAATAAATGCAAGAGAAACCGTAAGGGCTAAACTAATACTCCTCTAAATACTCAAACTTAACTACTACCTTACAACAACTTAATAAAACTAACCTTACGTCTATAACGAACTTACTTTTAATACTCTTAATACTACTAATACTCTATACAAAACCAGCCAGAAACCCGCATTACATGAGCCTCCTAGCTAAACTATCAACTGAAAATAGTAGTATGGCAAGCCTGGAAACCTTCCATTGAGTAAAAGAAATGCCATTATCATCCTACAATCATACAGGAACCTTGCACTTTGCAAAGAAAAGCCATGTGCAACTGTCAAATTTCAGACTTGCAACACATGAGGGTCATCAGACCAAGAACCATACTCTCCTGTCCAAGAACAAGGGCCAACCACTAGATAGAAGCAAAAACCTGCAAAAACCAGTATCCTGACTTGTCATGGCCTTTGGTAAAAGGACATTCTACAGAAACCCAATGCCCAAAAGGCAAAACAACAAAACAAATACCAATGGCAGAGCCTACATGCTAAAGAGGACGAATAAAGCCTACGCCATCTCCCCCCATCGCCCCACGCAGAACTGTAGACAACAAAACACCCCCAACAAAAACGGGTACTTTTACCTCCATAATAAAACCTTCTAATCCAACAAAAATCTAATACCCAAACTAAAAAAAAAAAAAAAAACACACCAATCAAACAACCAATTAGCAATAATAAATATATAGAATTATAGAGGGGGAATGAGCCCGAATAAAAGATTAGTTATCCATATCTCATCACTTTCCTCACTTATCTCTCACTCACAAACTCAATATAATCTCTAAACCTCTAACCACTTGCATCTAATGCTTAATAACCACTAATAACACTAATACTACCACTACAATTAAAATGGCCGATGGAAACCTAGTAGGCACTAATACCGTTATCCAGGGCTGCACTCTGATTTTGCTAAACCAACCTTTCAAAATTGATCTCATGCCAATTAAACTTGGTTGTTTTGACGTCGTCATTGGTATGGATTGGTTATCTAAGTATCATGCAAGAATTATATGTGACGAGAAATTCGTCCACATCCCAATCGATGGTGAAACTTTGATCATACGAGGTGATCAAAGTAAAACCCGACTAAGCCTCATATCCTGTATTAAAACCAAAAGAATATATATAAATCCCATGGGATATCAAGTTTTCGTAGCCCAAGTAATGGAGAAGAAGTCAGATGAAAAACGACTGAGATATATTCCGATAGTCAGAGAATTCTGAAAAGTTTTTTTCCTGAAGACCTACTCTACTACTTTCACCTCAACTCTACTCACTCTACAACTACTCGGGCAACATCGTTCGGGTCGGACAACTCTACTCCGGCCTCCTCCATCCGCCAAGTAGAAATTCCAAAACGATTAATGCATGGAGCGTCAACCAGTTAAGCCCCCCCTCCCCGAGTCACGCCTAACAGATAGACTCCCTTCAAAAATGCAGGAACTATATGACAAACTACAAAAGTTAGCAAACCGAGGTTTTATCTGACCAAGTACTTCGCCCTGGGGAGCTCCTGTCTTATTTGTTAAAAAGAAAGACAGATCTTTCAGAAATGTGATCGATACGGGAGCTGAATTAAAACTTCACGATGAAAAGAAAATCGTTAAACACCATACCCAGGATGCGATGATTTATTTGACCAACTTCAAAGTTTGAGTGTTTTAACTCAAAAATTTAAACTTGAAGATCAAGGGCTATCACCAACTGAGATCCCTGTGATGACGACTTTCCTCAAGACTGCTTTTAAGAACACATACAGACACCTGTATACGAATACAAGTGAATTGCCATTATGTTAACTAACGCCTACTGTGTTCATGGACCTCTTGAACCGTGTATGCAAATCATACTTGGATAAATTTGTGATAGTGTTCATCGATGATATTCTCATCTACTCTCATCTACTCCCGAAACAAAAGAAGAACAAGAAAAACACCATGATAAGAATATATCTTGAATTTACTCAACAAAGGATAAATTATACGCCAAGTTCTCCAAATGTGAATTCAGGATCAATATCGTGTAATTTCTCATACCTTCTATTCTCAGGCCACTAATACACGAGATTGACAACAAGGAATTCACGTTGACTTGACACACCCTACCAAGATTGAAGCAGTTAAGAATAGGGCATAATAACTCCTATACTCAAATACAAAAACAAGACCCCACAAAGTTACCCAATTCCTAAAGTACAGCCGGATTACTATCAAAGATTTATCGAAGGTTTTTTAAAGATTGCAAAGTCTTTGACTGAATTAACCCAGAAAAACAAGAAGTATATCTAGGGAGAAGACCAAGAGTCAGCCTTCCAACTGCTAAAATAGAAGCTATGTGAAGCTTCATTCTTAGCATTACCAAACGGAAATGATGATTTTGTCGTTTACTATAATGCATCACTCCAAGGTTTGGGGGTGGTGTTAATGCAAAGAGAAAAAGTTATTGCATATGCATCCCGACAACTTAAGCCTCATGAATAAAACGTAAAACCACACACGACCCTCGAAATGTTGGAGACAGAAGAGTTGCAGGATTCTTAAAAATTTTGAGACACAATCTGAATGGCACGAAAGTGTACTGGTGTTTACATGTCATAAAAGACTTCATGCATATCCTTAAATTATATAAAGATTGAAAACCATGAGACAAAACGCCGGTAGTGGATAAAAAATGCTATGCAATATTACGCTTGTAAGAATTCGCTTAAACCAACCTGGAAAGTAAGAAAATGTTGTAGCAGATGCCTTAAGCCGGAAGGAACGAATCAAACCACTCCGAGTTAGGGCATTAGTCATGACCCTTCACCCAAAATTACCATCACAAATCCTCGAAGCCCAAATCGAGGTGACCAAAGAAGAAAACATTGAAGCTGAGAACTTACGAGGAATGGACAAAGCATTTGAAGTGCGTCCTAATGGAACCCGATGTATCAAGAATCGAAGCTGGTTACCACTCTTTGGTAATTTGAGGGACTTGATCATGCATGAATCCCATAAATCAAAGTATTCCATCCACCCAGGTTCTGACAAGATGTATCAGGATCTAAAGAAACTCTATTGGTGGCCTAACATGAAGGCGATCATCGCTGAATATGTTGGCAAGTGTTTAACATGCTCTAGAGTTAAAGCAGAATGTCAGAAGCCATCCGGCTTACTGATACAACTAGAGATTCCTACATGGAAATGGGAAAGAATAACGATGGACTTCGTTACAAAACTACCCAAAACATCAAGCGGACATGACACAATTTGGGTCATTGTAGACCGCCTTACCAAATCAGCACATTTCATCCCTACCAGAGAGACAGATAGTATGGAAACCCCTTCCAAAGTGTTGTATATAAAGGAGATAGATTTCACGATAGGAGTGCCGATATCATCAACAGATCGTGACAGTCATTTCACATCCAGATTCTGGCAATCATTACAGAATGCTTTGGGTACTCAATTAGACATGAGTACGGCATATCATCCTGAAACCGATGGACAAAGTGAAAGAACCATCCAAACACTCGAAGACATGCTTCGAGCCTGTGTTATAGATTTTGGAAAAGGATGGGAAAAACACTTACCATTAGTAGAATTTTCTTACAATAACAGTTACCATGCCAGTATTAAGGCAGCACCATTTGAGGCACTTTATGGTCGAAAGTGCAGATCACCTGTTTGCTGGGCCGAAGTTGGAGATGTTCAACTTACGGGACCAGAAATAATCCATGAAACCACTGAAAAGATAGTACAAATTCGACAACGCTTGCAAGCTGCAAGAGACCGGCAGAGAAGTTATGCCAATATAAGACGAAAGCCTTTAGAATTTCAAGTTGGAGATCGTGTTATGTTAAAAGTGTCACCTCGTAAAGGTGTCATCCGATTCGGAAAATGAGGAAAGCTTAACCCTCGGTACATTGGACCTTTCAAAATCCTTGAACGGATTGGCCCAGTGGCATATAAACTTGAGCTTCCTGAAGAGCTCAGTAATGTCCACAGTACTTTCCATGTTTCTAATCTAAAGAAATGCTTATCTGACGAATCCCTTGTCATTCTAATGAAAGAGCTTCGACTCGATGACAAACTCAACTTTGTGGAAGAACCAGTAGAAATCATGGATCGAGAAGTCAAGCAATTGAAACAAAGTCGTATTCCTATAATCAAAGTAAGATGGAACTCTAAAAGAGGAAAATAATTTATGTGGGAATGCGAAGATCAAATTCGTGCCAAGGTTTAGAGTTTATATGCGAAGATCAAACATCACTCCGGCATTAAACTAAATCTCGGGACGAGATTTCTTTTAAGGGAGGGAGACTATAACAACCTGTAATTTTCATCAATGTAATTATCCATCTATTAAATTAGATGCACTGTAATATCCATCTATTATATATATACCACCTTTTTACAGGGAAAATTGTTGCTTTATCTCATTATGCAACGTAACTTGCATCTCTAAAGTAAACGAGCTCATGCAACCTACATATGCCAATTCTATCTATGTTTATATAATATAAATATCCTAATATGTCAAGTCTATATCTTAATATCATTTTTACCATGTACATTATTCATTTAACGTACTTTTCAAAACGTTATTTCAAAATAAGCATTAAATGTTAACGTTTATATCAAAACCCAAATTATATGTAATGTATACATATAAAATGAATGCGCAAGCCTCTAAATCATGTGTACATACGTTTCCAATTAAAATTTAAAACTTTCGTAACAAATATCCGAACAATCGCTACTTATTATGAAAAGTATCGATTATAGTCTATGACTATATGTAAAATGGAAAGCATATATAAAGCAAGTTGTCACAACATAATCATAAACATCTAGCCACAACATAAACATAATTAACAAGTAAAGAGATAGTGATATGTAAAACAGAAAGCAAACCGCACGCGATGATTTATAGTGGTTCGGCCACGGAGCTCCTCTTCGCCCTACTCCACTTCCCGAGTACCCAACTCGAGAGTTACTTCACTAGATCAACAAACTCCCTCTCAGGCGGAGGGAAACTTACATACTTTTTTACACTTTATACGGTACAAGCTAATTACGAGTCCTAAACACCAGGGAGAAACCAAACATCGTTGCTTATACTTTCATCCGGTACAAAGCTAAAATACCGTTTATTACACAAAGGTAGATATAGAACCAACCCAAAACCCCGTTATGTTTTATAGCCCAACATATAACAAACCTTGTTTTTTATGGCACAAACACCTAAACCATCTAGTCTTTTTAAATCAAATGGTACAAGACGATGATACAAAAGATAGTTATAGAATGAGAATACACGGACAAGTTGTGTCTATGGTTATGAAAAAAAATTGCTAATCTAATTAACTTCCATTGATGAGAAGCCTCTTAAATGGATGTAGATGATGACATCTCAATCTTGTAGATCATCATATGGTATGTTGGTGGTGGATGAAATGCAAGATCTTCAAGGCTTTGCTTTTAGTTGGATTCATCATAAGAGTATGCTGTACAACAAGGATAAATGTTAGAAACATTTATGATCACATGAGTGATGAGGGTGTTTATGATATTGCTACTGATCTAAATGAGTGAGAAATGCAAAGAAAATGTGTGTGAAAGGTGTGCCCAAATGGTGAGAAATAGCTTGGTATTTATAGGATAAAAATCCACTATAGCCCGGTTCCGCCGGTGCTATTGAAGAAGGGAATTGGCAGCCAAAAGCAAGGGCACCGACCTATAGTAATACAATCTAAGTTTAGATTTGCAAAATCTTAAAAGATTCATATGTAATGCTTGGTGGATTTTATCTAGTTTGCTACGATATCTAAAGATATGGTGATGTCATAGATGAGGTAAATATATTACAAGCATTTTATTTTAAAGAAATGTGTTTAAGTAAAATATGTATATACTTAAAAAGTAAGTTACTTGTGTTTAAAAATATGCAAAATGTGAAATGAGGTTTGATCATAATGCAACATACAACATGTACTGAAATTGTTGTATTGTAACATACCAGGAGGATACGAAACGTCGCATACTGTTGGATGTATGTTGAGACGAAATATGATTACGAGTAACTTGTACATTTAACGATATGTATTACAAGTCACAATTTTGTCATTATCAAAACAAACGAGAATGTGTAGATTAAATACTGTAATATTTGCACTAACAATCTCCCTCTTTTTGATGATGACAAAATATGTAAACGTAATATATAGTAAATGTAAAAGTTACTTGTATCCCCATAATACCTTTTACATTACCTTCTTCGTTTACACTTTTCTCCCCTTTTTGTCAAAACAAAAAGGGTGTGTCCTTGGAGTTTAACTTCATTTCTCCCCGAAAAGGCGAGTTTGCATCATCCCTAGTGAGGTTAAATGGTATACTCTAACTCCTTATGTTGTTGCATCCTCTAGATAATTGTCCTTGGTCTATAGCGGATCCATGGATTAAAGTTTGAAAGCTTAACATCTTCTTTTTGGTCGAAACATAAAAGATTGACGAAGATTAAGAATGATGATAAATGCGTGCATGCTCCCCTTTGACGAGTGCTCCCCCTTGTTCGAGGCGTCAAGATATGATTAAAAATCTACAAACAAAAATAAGTACAAGACTAGATTCGTCCTTGGATGAGTAAAATATGTACAACAAAGTGTTTATAAGATGCATGATATGAAAGCTCGACGGAAGCTCCCCCTTGTTCGAGGGCGTCAAGTATGATCCTACAAAACAAAAGATTAGTGCAATAATAGCTTTTTTCCGTAGACAAATATGTCACATACAACGAGTGTATAGACGACTCAATATGATTTCTTGACGAATTATCCCCTTGCTCGAGGGCATACTACACAAATAATAAAATGATTGATAGCAACTTCATCCTTGGATGAGTAAGCCATATACCACAGTGTATATGCTTGAACCTACAAAAAGAAAACTTAGTGTAATATGCACTTCGTCTTTCGATGAAGTCATATATAATAAAATGTATATATGATGCAATATGATTTATTAAAACTATAATGCAATATGATTTTCTAAAAGAAACTCCTAGAGAAGTAAATTAGAAGTAAAAAAATATAATCCTACTACTTGCATCACCGTGGTTGGTTTTGATGGAGTGGTTTAAAGGTTTTAAGGGTGTGGCTGAGAATGAGACGCATTTCATTATGGAAATTCACATGGCTTTTGGCAAAAGTTATTAATGAGTGTATAGGATATGTGATAAGGTGATTAACCTTCATGGTTGAATTGTGTGAGTTACTAGTAGGTTGTGGTTATGTGGTGGTGGCAGGAAGGATTCATGATGAGTCTTTTTGTAATGGAAGACTCGGTGGAAGACTTAAGTTAGTAAAAGGGTTTTTTAACTCAAAATATTATCTTTGTTGGGTTGATGAGAGCAAATAGAGGTGAAGATATGAAATTATGTGTGTAGTTTAAAAAGGTGGTGGAAGATGGTGATGACAATGCAAGCAACTAACAATTTATGCTTATTAGTAAAGTGGTTGATGGATTGATATGTAAAAATATGGATCAAAGAATGATAAATGTGTGCAGAATGAGCACAAATTTAGCTTGATAAAGATTATCGCTCCTTATTGAACTACAAAAATTCCAAATGGGTTAGTAAAAGATAGAAGAAGAATACACTTTTCACAAACATATGATGTTCAAACATTTACACCAATAAGACGAAAGAAACTTGTTCAAGTTTTTCACACGCCATGCACTTAAAAAGGTTAGGACACATTGATAGACATGTATATGAACAAAACATGTTTACAAATAGATACACAAATAAGAAAAAACATAGAAATGAAGAGGTCATAGGTTGAAACTATCTTAAACAGGGCTTCCATATAGTACCGTTCGAAAAAATTTGGATAGATCTATGAAATTTTTGAAGGACTTAAGAGCTAGATAGATCAAAACCAACTATTAGGCGACCTTAATACAAGTCTAAATAATCAAATTTAAGTGTCAGATTAAAATGTAAACTACCCCAAACGGCAAAAATGCCTACTGTAGAACCGGCTAGCCGGTTCTATTGGTTCAACAGAACCGGCTTTGCTGCAAACAGAACCGGCTTTGCAGCAGCAAAGGTCTCCTAAAATCTAAATCCGCTAAGTAGTGAACAAATGATTTTAATCTTGTTTTCACTTATATTGTGGATCAATTGGTCTTACTAGATTAATCCCAAATCACATGGGTAAGATTTCAACGCTTATAAAACCTCCTACGTTTAAATTTTTCGATTATTCCAACCTCCTTATACAACAAGGAAAATGAAATGACAAGAAGTATGAATTGCATAAAAACAAACCACAAGCATAAACGATTCAGTTTACAAAAATCATTTCAAGATTCAGACATAACATATGAGAAATTTAGAACATTTATACAAGAGCATGTTCCAAGTAGTTCAACCAAACACAAGCATAAGGAAGAAGATCATTTAGATTAGACATCAATTGCACTAACAATGAAGTGATGCTAAGGATATGCGACAAAAGGAAACAAATAGGCACGAAATCTCTTATTGCATTTGAGTTTGTTTATTTATGAAAAATAAGTATCAAACTTGTTATATTGTTACATCACTTGTTTGTCAATTTTGGTTCTTAATTAAAATAATATGGCTTCCAAAGGAAGATCTAGACATATCTACAAGTTATATCAAATACATAACATAAGAGCGGAAGGTAGTAATATAAATATGTGGCAATGTCATATAAGGGGACAAGATGCAAAGATCATGCAAACCCATGTTTTAAGCATGTATAAACTGGCATACACGGATAGATTTAGGATAGCCAACAAGGAACAAAAACTATCAAACATAGATATATCCATATCAAAATCATCATGTATCAAAATGACAAATTATGAGATCATACGAGACATCATATACGAGATAAATTTCTTCTAATGCAAACGTCTGTAGTCATGTTTAAGCCTAAATTTAGTAAACATGAGTACAAGCATAAAAACATTTAAAAAGGAAACAAAACCTTTCCTAAGGATTACGCATTTTTTAATTAATCAAATAGATATCAATCACTAAGATAACGACAAAGCAAATGATCAAACAAGAACATATAATCAACACATGTATATGCAAAGCAAGATGTCATGATAGATTAACGAAGGAAAGATCATATTTACAACTAGTATGGAATATGTAGCATTAATGGTGTTTGGTAGATGGAGAACAAGTTAATGAACTAATGGTTATAGAGGATCAACAAAGATGAAGTGGCAACATCAAAATGTGTAGATAATCTTAATGAAGTACTTTTGAAATGCTCCTTTTTCAACAAGACAAAAAATATTTCAAACTTTTGGCGAAAACGCCATGCCCAAAAAGTAACATTTTGTTATTATTTTGGAAACTACAAATCAACAATTGAGACTATCTAGGCTCAATTGCGTTTAACATGGCGAGTGGCACAAGCTCTAACTCCATATGGTTGGATCTTCGCTCTAGTGGAACTCGCTCCACAAAATGACCCATTTTTCACAAAACTTGTTGTCCCGATTTTATATATGGATAACTTGACCGAAACTCGACTTCATAGCATCAAAACTTCCTGAATTTGTTCATAAAATATATACTTCAATATCAATGCACACGGGTCTAATGTGAACCGTGGAACCTTTCTTTATGGTTTTTTCCAAACACTAGTTTTGACCCATTTTAACCAAACAATAACTTATTACTTTGACCCGCTTTGAAAAAAATTAAAGATACACAAGACATCCACTACACTTCATCTTACTTGAGTATTTTCCGGATGAAACTCACAGTTGCCAATCTCACTTTAATGTGTAAAATTTTTTATGATGATATTTGTCAAAACAACTTTATCTAGCATACTTAAGTCTTCCTTCTTCTAGGTTTTATAGAAGGTATTGTGAGATTGATCCTTATGAATTTTTGATATTCATATGCAAAACAAAGAAATATATGTCTATTATGAGGGAGCATAGACCTAGCATAAGCCCTATTGTGCGAATACATAAAGTATGACAAACAAATAAGCAAATATACCAAACAAGACAACTTATGTTTCATCAAACAAAAGATGCAAGATGAGATTGTAAACAGGCAAAAGAAGTAGTCATATAACACATCACACATCAAGACATTGATTTAACTAATGAGAGATACCAAAACATTTACAAAAAAAACATTTTTGACAAAATTATGAGTTAACCCAAACACCCCTTTTGAAACTATATTGTCTCTTTTAAGAATCAAAATTGACATACAAGCGAAGGAAAATACATGACAAGGTTGACATTTATGTTTCACAGATAAGCAAGCTCAAATGTAATGAAGATAGCATTTACAAACAATTTATACAAGCAATGCAAAAAAAACTAGAACGACTAATTAATCATCTCTTTACGAAAAGTTCTTTTCGCCTTGTGTTGAATATGACGATGTATACCAAGCTTGATTAGTGACCAAAATACTTTTATTTTCAAAAAGGATGTATCAATGTTCAAAGAATACCAACCCAAATTGCCGGACTTAAAAGTTTGAGTTTCCATGTTAATATGAAATTTGAAATTTTAGACACTTTGTAGTATTTTGAAAATTCGAATTACTTAGACTTGTAATTAGATCCTTTAACCTATTTTATTAGAAAGTAGACTCAATTATCTTCGAAACAGTAGGTGGCACGACTTGTACGGATTTACGGTTAAGTTTTTACGACTTTTGAAGTTGATCAAATTTTTGCAAATCGTACAGTAGAATAGGCTGGCCGGTTTTGTTCCTTGAATGGAACCGGCTTGTTATGCGAAAGACCCGTTCCGGTTCTGAACGAATTTTTCTATACGCTTATTTTGACCTCCTGACGAAAAGATTTAACACTTGGTAGGCTTTATATAACAGATTTTAAACCTTATTCAAGCTTGAATAACAACGATATTCAACAATCAAGGCTTCTAAGAATAAAACAACGACATACTTTTCATATTAAGTCTCGCTTTTCGGATAGTTTGATACACCGATCGTACTCGGTTTTGAAAACCATTTGTTTTAAAAACTAGAGCCACATGGCTTTGTTACCAATGTTGAAAAAACGTAGAGGGGGGGTATGAATACGTTTTCGATTAAAATTTAAAACTTTTGTATCAAATATCCAAAAAATCACGACTTTATTATGAAAAGTAT
This sequence comes from Tanacetum coccineum, assembly GCA_026074375.1. NCBI lineage: Eukaryota > Viridiplantae > Streptophyta > Magnoliopsida > Asterales > Asteraceae > Tanacetum > Tanacetum coccineum. The sequence continues at coordinate 31,549 of BQNB010020679.1, read as the reverse complement.
CGATTATAGTCTATGACTATATGTAAAATGGAAAGCATATATAATGCAAGTTGTCACAACACAATCATAAACATCTAGCCACAACATATACATAATTAACGAGTAAAGATATTGTGATATGTAAAAGATAAAGCAAACCGAACGCGATGATTTATAGTGGTTCGGTCACGGAGCTCCTCTCCGCCCTACTCCACTCCCAGAGTACCCAACTCGAGAGTTACTTCACTAGATCAACAAACTCCCTTCTCGGCGGAGAAAACCTTACATAAATTCGGCTTACACTTTTATTGGTACAATGCTAATACCGGAGTCCTAAACACCAGAGAACCAAACCAGCGTCGCTTACTCTTTTCGTACAAAGCTAAATACCGGGTTCTTACACAAAGGGTAGAACCAACCCAAAACCCCGTTATGTTTTATGGCCCAACATAACAAACCTTGTGTTTTATGGCACAAACACATAAACCATCTAGTCTAAATCAAATGATACAAAGAGATGATACAAATGAGTATAGAATGATGATCCACAACAAGTGTGTCTAATGGATATGAATGCCTAAGTCCTAAATCCAAATTCATTGATGAGAAGCTTTTAATATGGATTGTAGATGATGAGATCTCCAATCTTGTAGATCTTTATATGGGTATGTTTGGTGGTGGATGGAAATGGCAAGATCTTCAAGGCTTGCTTTGGTTGGATCATCATAAAAGTATGCTTACAACAAGATGAATGTTAGAAACATTATGATCACATGAGAATGAGGGTGTTTAATGACTATTGCTACTGGATTCTAAATGATGTGAGAAATGCAGAGAAATTGTTGGTGTGAATGGTGATGCCCCAAATGATGAGAAATAGCTTGGTATTTATAGCAAAAAATACACAGCTAGGGCCAGGTTCCGCCACGGGTGATATTGAAGAAGGGAACGGCAGCCAAAAGCAAAGGCACCGGCCTCCTTATGTAATCCTATCTAGTTTGATTTGCAAAATCTTGAAAGATCATATGTAATCTTGGTGGATTTTATCTAGATTTGCTAAGATATTTAAAGATATGGTGATGTCATGGATGAGGTAAATATTACAAGCATTTTCCTTTTAAAGAAATGTGTTTAAGTAAAATATGTATATACTTAAAGTAAAGTTACTTGTGTCTTTAAAATTATGCAAAGTGTGGATATGAGGTTTGATCATATTAATGCAACATATGCAAAATGTATGAATTGTGTTGTAAACTACGAGGATACGAAACGTCGTATACATGTTGATGTATGTTGAGACGGAAATCTGATTACGAGTAACTTGTACATTTATCGATATGTTGTGCTTACAAGTCACAATTTTGTCATTATCAAAAACAAACGAGAATTGTAGATTAAATACCGTTAATAATTTACCAACTAAATAAGGATTAGACATATTAAAATGAATGTGCAAGCCTCCTAACGCATGTGTACAAGTATCAATACCTTAAACATTTGAATATCTTTTTCCCTCCTGAATCATAATTAAACTTTCTAAAGCACAATATACAAGCTAATCATGCCTAAAAACCTAATTAGGTCATTTAAGCTCCTAAATCATGTTTAAACTTTACCATCACTGTAGCACAAGGTACAAGCACTTAATGCATGACTTCTAAACCCTAAATCTAAACCCCAATTCATCCTAAAACTCTAATCTAGAACACTAAACCCTAAACAAAACCTAAAACCCGATTTTACCTTTAACATTAACTAAAACCTCTAAACCTTTTTAAAATAAAGCTTAACCTTATCCTTAAAGCCTATATAAATCTAAACTTAATCCTAAAACCTAATCTATCATAAACCTTAACCTAACTCGAATTTTAATCCAAAATCCTAAGCCGAAAAACCCCCAAAACAACTCTGCACTCATTTTTTCTTTCACATTTTGACCTATTTTTAAAACTAAGCTAGCATTCCTACCACCTCTTGAGCATCACCATGACATCACCAAGCAACTTACACAAGCACCTCTATCACCACCTTTAAGCACCAATTCTTGCTTTGTCACCTCCTTGTCACTTGTGGTTAGCCGTGACCCTCCAAGACCCCACAACCTTCCACCTTGGTAAGATACACCTCCATAGCCCTCAATACTCATTCCTAGCCTCCCTTAGTCATCTATCTATAGCCCTTAACCCTTATCCACCAAGAAAAAATTGGCCGTTCAAACCCTATATAAACTGAAACATACAAACTCTATCAAATCACACCTTAAAACTTTAATACACACTCAAATGGAGTTCTAACAAGATCAAAGCAGACCAAGTAGGATCAAGAGAAGCCCCAAGATTAGAATTGAAGCCAAGAACCAAGAAAAAGAAACCCTTGAAGTCGTTTCTAGGCGTACAAACTCAAAGAACCCATTTCGACCTATTTTAGCTCAAGTAAGCTCAAAATCTTATTCAATAAGCTCATAATCTGTTTTAGAAAATTCATAAGACTTGTAAGATCCTATATGAACTCTTGTTAAAGCCTTGAATCCTCAAACCCATGCGTTTTTTATTAAAACCCTAAAAACGACCTGTTTTGATTTTCTTGCTAACGAAACCTTTTTCTAAACTTTTGTTACGTTAGAACATCTTATTTTAGCTTATTCTAATAAGATATAACCTGCAAATATCATTTGGAACCCTAAAATAAGCTTGCATGGCTTTTTGGACTTGATTTGTAAATCATTTCCATGCAAGGGGTATATATCGTAACTTTCTGAAATTTATAACTAGAGGGGCTGAAAATGTCATTTTCCTAAAGTTATAACTACAAGGGGCTGTTTTGCCAAGTTCTAAAGTTAAAGGTTTAAATTACATATACTTTATATATAAAGGACTAAACTAGTAAAAGTTTATAAATCGAGGGTATATATTGCCATTTTTGCAAACTTAAAAATATGAAATATATTATTTTTATATAAATTAAAAAATATATATTAATATTATAAAACTCGATTTCATTAAAACCCGACACATTTATCGTTATTAATCATCGATCAATGCATTATAAAACAATTACGTTATATAATTAACGTAACTTATCAACAACTAGCTTTTGAAGAAACATAAAATCTTATCGTATCACATTACTAGGGAAATTCATGTTTTGACAAGTTTGCTGGGTTTACGATTTAAAATGCCCTGACTCCTCAAACGATACTACATGGCCTCTGGATTATGATAGCCCGAACAGTGATACAATATTTCCATAAATTAATAAATCAAAGTAATACGTTAAACTTTATAAAGTTTTGAAACATAAACCATCACACTAAGACTTGACATATTACCCCAGGTTGCGTGACGAGGCCGTTACTTTCACTTGATATACTTTTGCCATCAATCAGATTTCCCTGTTAAGGTGAGTTCATAGCCTCGCATTTTAAATCTTCTAATGTTTTCATAAACCCGCGAGGGGGATACATGCTATAAACCATGAATACGAGTGTTTTTCCAACTGTATGCTATCCTGATATATTATTGCCTAAGTCCTTACTTTTGCCATTAAGACCCCACTATCATGAACCGTTAATTACTTTTCGGAGTAAGCGCGAATGCTGTGAATAGATCTATTTGGGACTGAACTCCCCCGTTGGTGTACCTATACTTTCTGGTAACCAAACGCACTTCATTTGAATCACTATGCGGGTGTTTGGCAAAGGCACCCGTTGGGGCAACTTCTTGTGATTATTGATTATCTCAAGGTCTCGGTGTCATGAGCTTAGGGCAATAATACTGTTTTCTATAATAATTGTACTCATTGCAATTATTACACTTATGGGTGTATAACAACGTAACCCACTATTGAACTTGTATTCAAACTGTTTAACATAAACCTATGAATTTCACTCAACCTTTGTGTTGACTTTTTAGCATGTTTATCTCAGGTAACTGAGCATCTTATGGCACGGAGTGGCACGGACTTGAAGATGGCTAAACTGTTATCATTCAAACTTTATGTTTTCATGTAGATTTTGGGACCTCTGTTTGTAAAAACTCTGATGAAATAATGAATGATAACTTATCTTTTAAAAACGTCTCTTTTGAGTCGTTTTCTATGATTATGACTGTTGTACTATGAAATAATACCCCAGATTAGCTTCCGCTGCTATATGTCAAAAATGGGGGTGTTATAGATTGGTATCAAGAGCCACGGTTATAGAGAACAAGGTTGAAACCTTAACTATAACTACTTTTCTTTTTCCATCCAAGAAAGTCCTCCGTGCCACTACATCTCCCGAATAGTATGTAAAGTACATAACTATTATACTATTATATAAATAACTTATGTTATTTACCACTGGGTTGTTAACAGAGTGATGTCTTCTCCCAACCATCAAAATTGGGTGTTATAGTTACAACCGACAAAAACCCGAGTATTAGATTACGTCTCATGGATAGGAATTTTTTATATAACTAGCCCAAAAACCCTCAAAATTCCACCCCAAAAATGTAAGGTCGCCTTTGGGTATCCATATTTACCCAAGCTAGGTGTTATAACCTTTAGCTTGTTCGTAGTTAAGGTTCGATGCAGTCATATTTTCATCTGTCGTTACGGATGTGTATGTCATGGTCTTTGTCGCCTTTCTGGAGCATTGGAAACGGTATTTAAAATTATATGTAAGTGTACCAATCAAAGTATAAATTCTAAAACTGTTTTTGTGATGGCATCCTACGACCAATGCAAACAGTGAGTATTATGATATTGCTAAGATAAGAGCACTAGGATTAACCCATTTTTTAAACATGTATTTGTTAAGTTTATCCCAAAATATGTCACACTTCACAACAATAAGAATAAGCAATAAGCTAGAAAAGAGAGAAAGGAAAATGGAAGATTAGATTAGAGAGAGAAAGAGTGGTGGATGATTACACACACATACAAGTGAAGCAAATGTAACCAACAGCCTCCCCATGTATGGAGACGGTCCTATTTATACCCCTAGCCTACTAGTTGGCATATGGGCTTTCTAGATGGGCTGGGCTTGCTCTTATCTTGGGCTTTAAGCCGAAACAAAGACAAATTACTTAAATGTCCAAGTTCATTCTAAACCCGAACTACCTATTACATACAAGACCTAACTTTGCTAATAAGACCGATAACATTCGTGTTCGACCTTATATAAAATTAGGCTAACAATCATCCCTCATGTTGAGGTACTCCTTTGATCTCCCCCACGGTGACAGCTTGATGGAGAATTGATCTTAATTTTGATCTTTATCTTCCAAATGTTTAAAAGAACACATGACGTTTGAGCATTGACCTTCTTTGTCTTGTCTTGTCTATTTCTTATTGTAATCGCTTTGTTCATTCATGGGCCCTGAGACGGCCGATAACATATTTCGGTGTCATTTATGTGAATTCACTGATCTTGAGCCTATGTCTTTATGACTTTGAGTTCTTAAAAAAAAAATGGGAACTTTAATCTGTCTTCATCTCCTTGACTGATCACTTGATTATGACTTTCTTGATCCAACTTGTGCTCTTGACAGACGTACTCATACTATTGCATTCTTGTTGACTTATATAAACATATGGCTAACAATCTCCCCAAAATACGATTCTTGATTTGACTTTGAAGATCTTTGAGGAAGTTTAGGATCAACACTCTTGATGCTAAATGATTGACTTTTAGAGCTCGACCATGAGTACGTGGTAATGAATCCGACTTCGCTGGTACATGGTTGCAACACCAACGTTTAAATCTGCATTTAAAGGTTAGTGATAAACAATAGATATAGACGAAATTCTTCTGTCATTCGTCGAATACGGTTGCAATAACCACGGTTCCCCGTTAATCAGTATAAATACAGCCTGTGATCAAATAGAATTCATATGAAGCTTCTTGACATGGTTTCGCAGCTATACTAGCCGTTCTCGTTACCGGAGCGTCTTAAAGAAGACAACATGGTAAGAGTGAATCAGATAGTTACTATCTTTCTAATTAAGTTGTCAATTCATAAACTGGACCAAATCGATATCCAGTTGTCACAAGTTTGTTTCATATAGAATCTTGCAAGTCACCTACCAAGAGCTTGTTTGATGGTTGGCTCAAGCAGGAATCTATCTTCACATGATGAACTACATAAGTATCACTCGATGTTTCTAGCCAGATCTCAACGAATAATGTGCGGTATGGACTCTTTGTCCAATTTTTTTAAAGGCTTGGAACAACAAGCGTTATATCATGGATTGTGTCCTCATGAGATTTTATAATTTGATCTCATTTGGCTCCAAGACTCGAATTGTGCACTTTGTTTTTAGTACTCAGTAGGCTGGAGCAGAATGCACCTATTCAGATATTAATAATCCGAGTGAGAATTCAGTATATAACGCGTAGTATTCTCGTGTCAAATGAGACAAGTTTCTTTGAGAGAAACTCGAATGGCTGGAAGTGGTTGTGCATTGCATCACTAGGTCCATGACGTCTTTCTTCAATACCAACAATCATCTTTTTGATTTTGATAGATTATGTATTGACCCAGTTTCTGCCTAAGTTGTGTGAAGGGATGCTTTGTTTTCACCCTTTGTCTATACTTTTCTTTTTCATTCTTCAACCCCTTCAATGCTTACCAAGACGTCATCACTAACACCTTGTTGTGATTGTTCCAGTGTTAGCTCAATCTTAGTTGGCATTATTCCCTTATTCTCATTCATCTCTAATCATACCTAAGGACTTCTAATTCTATCTATGGAATGTCCTTGGGTAGATCTCTCCGGTTCTGGTTGGATCATAGGACATCATCTCCCTAACCTTAACCACCTTATGACTTCATCGACGTTGTGAGATTAATTGGTTGTTGGGATATAGACAGATCGAACCATAAATACTACTCTTGAGACAACACTTACGATATACTCCCCCTACACATGTGCTTCGAGATTCAAAATTGTTTTGCAGATGAAGGACGAGTCTGGCACTTAGAGTCTTAAAGACACATTCTTCTTATATCACATTTTATGAATCACATTTCTCTCTTAATTAAACTAAAAAATATTTAGTATTTGAAATACCAATTGATTAAAATTTATGACATGAAAAATTCTATAGGGAGAAAAATTATTCTACTATATTGCATGAATTCATTTTCCTGATAGCTCCCCTTCAACATAGTATGTGGGATACCACTAATTTTTAAAACTTGACGTTACAAGAAAAAAAGCATATGATCCACTGTTAAAGACGGAGCGAGTTGCCTTAGAAGAATAATGTCTATAATATTAATTGACATTATACTCTCACATTTTAATTTCACGAAATGTTTGGATACACATTGACGATTTAATGAGACATGTACCCAAAATACTTTAAAAGGCTTTGTTTCAAAAGCTCCCCTTCAAAAATTGGATCACAGAAAATGCCATTGAGAAAAAAATATAAACACAATATTTACTAACTTATTTGAGAGTGAGTCTGGACTTGAACACACAATCTTAACAAATACCACTTATTATGGAAAGATATCACAAATTATATAGTGAACAATTTGACATGAAAAGTTCTTTTTGGAAAATTATGTTCAACGGTTTTTAAAACACATGATAGAAGACTTCTCTTCTATTTATAGAGTAAGCGCACTGAAGCGTACACTTCCTTATTACATTCGGGACCGAGTTATGCACTGAAATGTACATAAGTCATAAAGAAAATTTAGAAATGACATGTTTTGACAACTTTGACCTCTTAGGGATCCGAACAACACATTACACACCCGTGATTCAATTTTTAATCGACATTTCTAGGTACGTAAATGTTATCGATTCCAAGAGACATGTCGAGAAGATTCTATTTAGTATTTTTGAAATTTTCTGATTTTATATTTTTCTATTTCTTTTTGTTGGTTTTATATTTTTGTATTTTCTTTTTTCAAAAATATTTATAAATCAAAATAAAAAGAAAAATAAAAAATAAAAATAAAATATACACACGTCGAAGTTTCCATTAGCAGTGACCGTTGTTGCTAGAGTTGAAGTAGATGAAGTTGAATCTGGTTGTTGTTGACGTTTATCGGATGCATCAGCAGTAGTAACAACAGAAGACTTTGAAACAACTTGATTCTCTCCATTGAAATATTCGTCGAACAATGGACCAAATATACTTTCCAACTTTATCATTGACGTCATGACTATCATATCTGCTGTAGGAACTTTTGTTGACGTTGTGGTGCGAGGCTTGAACAAAAAAACAAAAAAAAATAAAAATTTTTTGTTCAAACCGTCTTTCTTGACATTGATTTCGAGCTTGAACTGTTGTTTCAAATCGTCATATGACATTGAGGTTCAGGCTTGAATTTGGTAACTCTGTGTTCAAACGTCATCTCCATTTCTTCATTTGTGAATCCACTGTGACACTAGTTTCTGAGATATCAGCGTTTTTAGCAACCATACTCTGGTTGTAATTTTCTTGCTTGCCATTAAATGAAGTGGGGCACAGAAATCAATTATTTGCTTCTGCTGACCAGTGAGTGATGTACCTTCACTTAAATCTAAAGTTTGTTTGCATTCACGAATTTTAGAGATATCGACTTTGGAACCATGTGTTGTCAGCCTTGCTTGTGCAACAAGTGAATATCTTTCTCGTAGGAACCCACCTAAGACCAACAGTATTGAGAATTCTATTCCGGTTAGGTTCCCACCTAAGATCACATCCTAGGAGACGCATTTCTCATACCTACGATCAAGACTATTCAGGAGAAAACCTATGTCCTGTAAAGATCTGCCTACCAGGTTGTTGAGTATGACTCTTCTGTTCTATGGGTTTGTTACTGTTTCTAGTCTTATGGGATTTAACCTTACGTGAATTCACTTCCTTCAGGAGTTTTGTTATACAAGCATCATGATTTACATTAAAGACACACTTATGACATGTAGAATAAACAAAGTGTTTGGAGTCAGAAAAAGGACTAGAATTTTTAGAGTGATCTACTAGTGGCAAAACATTTGACGTTACACAACTACTCTTAGATACAGGCAAACTCCTACTTGTGTGATTATTACTCCTAGGTTTTGCTTTGCTACTATGAGTAGTGCTTTGTAAACTAGTAGAAGGCATCATACTAGATTTTGAATTCTTATCTTTTTCATGTGTCGTTTTCTTAGCTTCCTCTAGATAGTGATTATAAATCATGCCATTTGAACTAAATCTTGGCATGTTCTTTGAACTATTCCTAGATGAGCTAGATACAATTATATGATTAGGTTTTGCAAAAGCAGATTCTTTTCCTTTAGGCAAATAATGTTAAGTGACTGGTTTTGACAAATCGCTTTTCACATCAACTTGGGAGGCAAACCTTGGTTTTGAAATTTTAGGTCTTTCAGATTTAAACGCAGTCGGTTGTCTAAAAACTGATTGGTTTCTGAGTGGTTGTAAAACCGGTTTCCCCATGACTGATGTTTTTGCAAACTTAGCATTTTGAGTAATCAAAGAAGTTGTCTGTTCTATAGTTTTAGCTCTTGTTATTTAAATAGAATCATACAAATCTTTGTAATGCTTTTTCAAAGTCTCTTTTTCCTTATTTAAAAGCTCATTTTATTCAATCACTTTAGCCACACTATGTTCTAATTCGATGTTTATTGTTTCATAATCAGCAATTTCCTTTTTTAATTTTGAGCTCTAATTCTACTATGTTTTCATCTAAATTTACCAGGTTTGCCTCGATTTTAACGCTTCGATTTTTATATTTTAAGTTCAAGAGCAATACACAGTGCTTCATCCTTCGAAAAATCATTTTTGAAACACTTGAGCAACGTCCTTTTGAGAAAAATATTTTCAGACTCGAGAGATTGAATTAGAAATTCAGTTGTCTTAGTATCTAGTGATGAATCAAGCATAGGACTTTTAACTTGACATTGTTTAGCATACTGGTCAACCTTACGTTTATTAATGATTTTAGGTTGCTCAGTATGCTGTTGTCCTATAGCAGAGATATTACATTAATCAGTCAATTGTACCTCAGCCATTGGCTCTTCGTCATATATAGGTCTGATATCTGCATCATCAGCATCTATATCATTCCTTGACCTGCTGCTGTCATCTTGCATTTCTGATTATGTTCCATTGCTTTCCATGACAACCAAACTAACATCCAATTCTTTTCCCAAGTCAACCTTACACTCTTGCTTTAATATCTGTCTTTTATTCACCATTCTGTCATACAGTGTAACAACTCGAGTTTCAGGTCAACGTCTATCCCGAGCTAAAATAATAATTTTTGCTACGTAAATAGTTATAGTCGTTTATACTATATAAGGTTTGATGAGAATTTCCATTTATAGGGTAATTTCATGCCGTGATTGAGTTTCTATTTGTTTTTAGCATTTAAGAAATTCAGAAAATTTTATATTGTTGCTCCGAGAGTGTGAATATGTTATTTTTATATTTTACGACGTTTCTCCGAGTTTTTATAAAAACCGTGTTTAAAAGTCGTGTTTTATGAGGTTTAACGTTTTATTAAACGTTTTAAAGAAAAATTAGTGGGACGGATTTAAAATATTTATTAACGTGGTGTGACCCGAGTCTTTGGCCGATTCTATTTATAAAAGAAACACTTTGTATTAGTTTTAAAAGGACTTGAGAATAGAGGGACTAGAATTGCCAAATTGCCAAACTACAATTCTATAAATAGGACTAGGGGTGTTATTGGGTCGGGTTATCGGGTTTATCGGGTCGGGTTGAGTCGGGTTTTGGGTTTTTAAAAAGTGACCCACAACCCGACCCAATAAGAAATTGTGTTATCGGGTTCGGGTGTTTATTGGGTCGGGTTAAATCGGGTCGGGTGATTCGGTTTATCAGGTTATAAAACAAATTCAACTTGAACTTGGTGCAGCTGTGAAAGCTCCACTCATTCAGGCCGACTGTATATAACCACACTAGTATACTTTCGAAACACGTACAAGATAGAATTTTTATTACATAATATAACATACGTAAAAGAAGAAGAGTTAATAAAATATCTCCCACGTAAACCAGACCTATATTATTTTTCATGCGAAGAAAACATTAAAGATAATATACGTTTCACAAACTCATGACTACCAATAATTTTGTTTTTCACTACTAAAATTTGAGATTCAACCGATTTGCATGTAAAATAAGTCACAGATCATAAAAGTTAGCGTATGATCACAAGTAGTGTTTTTTGCTTTATAAACCTTTAACAAAAGAGGTACGTGGTTTTTCGTTAAGCTAAGGTATATCAAAGAGTAATGTTTTCCTATATATCAAAATATAGATATTAAAAGTATGACAAAGGTGTTACTTGCCACTGATTGAAATATGTAAACAGTATCAATGCAAAAATTTGATGTAAAGACCAGGTCCAAAGACCATCAACATATTCCGATTCAGCATTTGCATTGCATGAACTTGGCTTGCATCGTTTTATTTAAAAAAGAAGTAAATAACATTTTTTCAAGTCTAATCGGGTTGACCCGATAACCCGATAAGAAAAATAATTCAACCCTAACCCGACCCGATAACAATATCGGGTTATCGGGTTCGAGTCAAAATCACCTGACAATATTTTTTAACCCGATTTAACCCGACCTGATAAGCCTTAACGGGTTCGGATTCGGGTTCGGGTCAGGTCAACCCGACCCTACTGACACCCCTAAATAGGACCACACATATACTTATAACAATTTTACAAAAAAAACTCTCCTCCCTCCTTTCTTCTTCTCTTCGACCGGACACCACCACAAACACCAATTTTTCTGGCTTATTTTCCGACATGTATTACAATCAAATTAAATATTATTAATCCTTGTTTCAAGAGCTACAAAACCCACTAATAAAACCTCACATGCATTAAGATTTGAAGAAGTTAGATTTTTGGTGTGTTCTTGCCATTTTCGAGTATAAGGGTGTGTTCAAATTAGTTAGATTATTGTTGTATTGAAGTTGTTTGATTGAAAAAGGGTTTGGTTTGGTTTGTTGGGTTTCGTCCGATTTCAAAAGACCAAGGGGAACCCATATTTGATTTTTCTTATAGCATTGTAAAGTTTGATTGTCTTGGTATAATTATATAGACTAGTTAAGCTTATTTTGATAGTCGGATTATGTCAAAAATGTCGTTTTCATAGGTTTTGGGTTGACTAAGTTTGACCAGAAAGTTTGACTTAACCGTAGCGAGTCGAGAAATTTTGAAAATTAAATTTGAATAACAGGTAAGACAGATAGTGTTTTAGCCTTAAGCTACGTTACAGCTAGGTGGATCGTCGCGTAAACTCTTATAATAAATGTTTTTACGTCAACAGTCAAGTACACGGTAATTATGGGGTCAAAAAGTCAACTACGAAGTTTAAGAACTTTTTGACAGTCAAACTTGCGTAAACTTTCTGAAATATAATCTAACACAATGAGCACAAGGGTGTAATGTTAGTTAATTTATAACGAAATATGAAATTCGGATTATATTATCCTTACTTTCGGTAACTTTCTAAAAATAGAAACTTTATAGAAAAGTGTCATGATATTGTTAGTGCGTCAAAGTAAACTGTTTTGCGTCGCACTTGGAGAATATAGTATATGATTGTATAAACGTAATAGTGATATATATGTAGATGCAAGTATGTATTATATGAGTTATTATACTTTTAGTCACATACCGCTATATATGTATTATATAGGTCGCAGTTAAGACGTGAAACTATTTGCGCTTATTGATTTGATTGAATTGGATCTTTTGCTTAAGGTGAGTTCATAGCCTCGCATTTAAATCTTTTAATTGTTTTTAAACCCGCGAGGGGGATGCATGTTTGTTTTATAAAATAGAACACATATGATTTTATGGTATGCTGGACCCGAATATGAGATTATTTCCGCATAAGTAGCTATTGTCGAAGTCCCTTATTTCATGAACCGTTAATCGCCTTGTGAGCTGAACGCTAATGCATTAAATAGATCTATTGGGTTTGACAACCCTGTTCGGAACGGACATTTTGTATTTAGAAGTAATAGGTATATGACAATAATACATTGTTTTGGGGCACATTAACATATGAAATGACATATGTATTGTTAACGTTCGATGGCATGAGCTTATTGCGTGAAAGAAAAGAAGTTGCTATACATTGCATTCGTTGCTTTGTTTTCTCGAGAACTAATTATGTGTTCAAAGATTATTACTATTGATTATTTTAAACTCTATGAATTTCACTAAACATTATTGTTGGTGTTTTAAACATGTTTTATCCCATGTAACCAAGGATGAAGGAAACGATGGCGTGGAGGTGTCGTGTGTGTAATGGATTTGGTGAAAGACTACTTGTGTGTTCCTTGTCTTTCAAAAACAACGTCTTAAGTTGTTCTAAAACAATGTCTTTATTTTGAAATAATGGATTTTAAAATGTTGTATTGGTTATGGTTGCGATACTGTGGGGACCTAAACGCGTTTTACTCTGATTAATAATGGAACACATGTTTGTTAAATGTCTCATTTGGGTCATTTTTTATTTTCTTGGTAAATGGTGCTATTTAGTAACACCCAATTGCTAAATTCCGTTGCGCAATCCAAAGTCCTTTGGATAGGGGTGTTACAGAGTGGTATCAAGAGCCTAAGGTTACAAAGAACTAGGTCGAGTCTTTTTGAAAACCTAAACTATAACGCTTCTACACGCACGTCAAGACTCCTCGTTGCCATTGGTTACATATAGAAAGAAAAGGTATATTTATGTATGTGTTGTATGTATAAATTGTTATGTATAGGTATATTTGTGCATGTGTTGTATGCATAAAGTGTTATGTATTGGTACATTAATGCATGTGTTGTATGCATAGAATGTCATATGATTATATGATAACTATTATTATATATGTTCGTGTGAGGTCTGAAATTCAGGATCAAATAGCAATATAATATATAGTCTAGAGAGAGAAAGTAGAGAGAGAAAAGAAAATGGATGAGGATGATTATAAAAAGATTTTAGAATGAGAATAAGAAACACCTAGAGACACAGCCTCACAAATGAGGAGGGTGGAGGGGTAATTTTTAAACCAATTACAATATGCCATAGAGCCCCTTGTCTTTTAATGACTTTTCCTTTAGCCCCCTTGTCTTTTAGACTTTTTTTCTATTTATCCTAAGAACTTGTGACTTTATTTTATCACAACCATTCCACATTTACCTTATTACACAATATTATTATTCTATTTATTACAGAGACTTCTATCTCAATTAAGATCGTCAACTTTTAATCAATCCTAAACAATCATCCCCCAAGGGACTATCATTGAGATCTCTCTTTGATTGCATTAATGATTTATCATATCTTATTCGTAACAAATCTCTCCCTAAAGTATGGAATGCATTGGAGGGAATCGGTCTCTGTGAGACTATGGATCTTTAAACTTTAAATCGTGTTTGTCTGATTCTTTGTTATGTAATAGTGTCTTGTTCCAATCATTGCTCCTTGTGATCTATCTTGAACTTATTCATTTTCTTTTCGTCTTTGCCTTTGATATCTTATTCATATCATCATTGTGTTACCATGAATCCATCTTGATTTTGTCTTTTGAAGCCTCTAACCAACATTACACATACATTTCTTGACATCTTACACGCTTTCTAGTTAGAATCCTTGTTTGTCCTTGATCAATAACTTGATAATATGAGGAAGTTCTTTTGGTTTATCAGAGTTGCCGTAATTGTGATCTTCTTTGAACATGTGAGAAGGAGAAATGAAGGTATGAAATACGACGGTGTTCTTGTTTCAAAAAGGTAAGAATGTTGTGTGATGTTGTTGATGTTCTTTCCCCCCAATTGCTTCCCCCCCTAAATTAAACAACCATTCGTATACACATACTTCACATTTCTTCCCCCAAAATGTTGCACTCTATCGAAATATCCAGCTTGAACACTTCTTTTCCCCCTGATTGCATTTGATGACCATCAAATATAATCATAATCTTGTTACGCCTGAATATTCGATAGTGAAGTCATGTGTGGAGTGTGGTCTAAGCATGAGAGTCAACTACTAACTTCAATTCCAACAATCTCCCCTTATCAATATTGTGACATCATAAGTAACCTTGGTAATCCAACACTTCAACTTTGACTAAATCAAGGAAAATGTTTTTTGTTTTGTTCTTTCCGAAAACAAATTTCGAAAAAACATCGATATACTAATCACTTAGATTACTAGTTAACACTAATTGAATCATTAAACAATCATTTTCAAATTAGTGACCTACGTTCAGCGTTGGCTTGATGTTAGCACTGGTAGGATTTCCATTCATCATTGTGAATACTTTACTTAAGTATCACTATTGAATGTTCCGCGCAATGTCACAAAGACATGCAATGTCACATAGACATATAAGCGACTCTTGTACCTTTTTGTATCTTTTGATGGTTTAATACAAATGTACTGTTGTGTCTTATGAAGTATTATATGATTTTATCTCTTTTGTGCTCTAGACTCCAATAAGTTGCTTTTTGGTGTATAGTGAACCGGAGGCTGGAGCAACTGCCAGACCTTTTCAATAGTCAAACAATCTCGTAATGGAGATGTCCAATAGATTGATCATTTATACTCCATGACAATGAAACAAAATTCTTTTGAGAGAAACTTGAGTGGCTGGGAAGGGTTGTGCATTGCATCACTGGGTCCATGATGTCTTTCTTTAATACCAAATATCATCTTTGAGATATTCGATGAGATTATTGTATTTGACCCGTTTCTTCTGCCCAAAGTGTGTGGAAGGCTTCTTTCTTTTCATCCTTTATCCATACATTTCTTTTTCACTCTCAACCCCCCTTCCAATTGTTAAACCTAGACGCGTCCTCATTATCATCATGTTGGGATTGTTCCGATGATAACTCATGCCTTAGTTAACATTATTCCCATTCACATTCTACTCCATCATACCTAAGGACTTATATTCTATCTATGGAATGTCCCTGGGTAAGATCACTATATCCGGTTCTTGTTGGATCAGTCGGGATATACCTAACCTTACCACCTTAAATCTTCTTGATCATTGTGGAGTATTTGGTTTGATGGGTATTTAAGATCGAAACCAATTAAAACCATTTGAAAAATCAATCAAAGTGTTGCTATAAAATCAAAACATTTAACACTTTGGAAAGTTTCACTTTTTTGAGGAAATACCCCCCCTAAACATGTTCCTTGATATTCAAGAATATTGTTGCACATGGGATAAATAGATGGATTGCAACTTTGAGGTCTTTTTAGATCACTTTGATATTCCACACACTTAAGCATTTATCTTTCTTGATCACATTTTAATCCAATTTTCTCCTTCTCAAAAATTAGCATACAAATAGGATATTTTTGAATATCAATGGATTAAAATAGCTATAATTGATAATTTGAAAACACATGGAGCACGTAAACGGATATGCATGATTATATTTTGGAACCTTTTTTTGAATGTTCAAAAACAATTTGAAAAAAAGTTGCGTCAAGTATATAAATATCTAAAACGATTGTCAGTAGATTGCTCACGGTTCCTCGCTCCTGTTAATTTCCCCAGAAACGGTCGTATCCGAAGACACAATCTTCACCATTTGCACGCTTATCGATATAAACATACTTGACCACAACTTCTTTTAAATTGATTATTATTCATTTGTTCAAAACATTTTCATTTGTATACCATTTTGCTTGAGCTCAAGATTTTGAATATCTTAAATAAAATAGCTCAAGTCCAAGAAGTTGGAAACTTCCACCGTTGTGAGGATAAATGTACAAAAATGTACACTTTCCTTTATTTGAAGAACGAGTCCTAAGCTGACATTTACTTAGAAGTCGTATGTCCCGAGCATACTTTTTGAAAAGATTTTGACTAAAAATTGCTCAGGACAAAGAAGATTTCTCTTCTTTTAAAGATAAAGCGCACTGAAACGTACACTTTTCTTTTATTTGAAAACCAGGTTGTTATCTGAAATATAATAACAAGCCATTTTGGTGAGCAAACTTTTGAAACATTTTTGAAAATCTTTTTTTTTAAAGATGAATAAATTTTGCTCAAAACAAGAAGATTTCTCTTCTTTTTAAGGTAAAGCGTACTGAAACGTACACTTTTCCCTTTTATTTTTGAAGACCGGTTAGAATCTGACATTTGATTACAAACCATTGACATCGAATTTAGACAACAACTTTTGGAACCCATTTAAGCACGGTGCTAACGGGTTTACCAAATTTTGAAAACCAATTGAAAGTTGTGTCAAGTCGATGTAAAGATGTTGAGTTCCAACGAGGGCTTGAAACCGGTGTTTCATTTGAAAACAGCTCTCGTAGAATCAACGGAGATTTAAAATTCCTCTTGATATTCCATTGATTTTTGAAACTCGGTGTTTCAAATGGAGTTTTAAATCTTGTTGACGAAGAAGATTTCCATTTTTTAATGCCATTTGATGAAACAACCTGAAAATTTGTTTCGTTTGAAACTCTTCCTTTCTTGTTGATGGTTGAAGCAAAGTCATTCTTGTTTTGCATCGAAAGCATTTCTGATTTGGAATATTTGAAAGATTTCAAATGACTTTCAAAAACGTGTTGACTGAACTTCTGAGTTTGAATGTTGACCAAAAGTCAATTTTCTATAAAATCAGTTACAGTTCCGATTTTGGTATATATAACAGCTTTTTCCGAATTTGATCCAGATCTATGATGAGCAAAAAACTAAGATCTAAAAGAGTTTGGATCTTCTTTTGCGATTCTTGTTTCTTGTTACCGAATTTGTGTTTTCGAGTATTGTTTTGATCTTGTGTTACCGAAAATGATTCCGAGTTTGATTTACGATATGTGATGATTGTGTTTAAATCTTTTTAAAGATTTGAAAATAAGCTCAAAAACACAAATCTGAGATCTATATAATCTTTTCACTCGTTTCTTACCGAAAATGAATCGTTCTGAATATTCAGATCAGTGATGACTTTTCTTTGTGTTAAAGTTCTTTGAGATCTATGAATGTTAAAAAAAATACACACAAGAAACAATCTGAGATCTGATTTACTTTTGATTTCAATTAGTTACACAACTGAGTTTGATGTTTCCGAGTTTGGTGTATGAGATTAGTTCTGAGTTTGACCAGTCAAACCTTTCTGTAACCAACTTTCTACTGATTTTGACTTTTGTAACAACTTTTACTGATTTTGACTACTGAGTTTGACAATAAGCTCAAAATAAGCAAATTTTGTACCAATTTGCCAAGATTCTTACGATAAAACCGTAAGCAATCTATCTCGATACAACCGAGATTAGCAAATAAGCACAAAAATAAGCTCTAAAACTGAATAAGCACATTTTAAGCAGTTTGACTTTTTGACCAAAAATAAGCAGTTTTGACTCAAATTAAGCTCAAGAAAATAAGCACAAGAAAAAGACAGAATAAGCACAGCAGACAAACAGGACCGAATAAGCACGAAATAAGCCCAAATAAGCTCGAAATAAGCTGCTGAAATAAGCTGTCAGAATAAGCTGTCGGAATAAGCTCTCCAAAACACCACTAAATCGCCTGTGCAGCTCTGATACCACTTGTTAGGTCTGAAATTCAGGATCAATAAGCAATATAGTGTATAGTCTAGAGAGAGAAAGTAGAGAGAGAAAGAGGGAGGAGGAGGATTAGAGAAAAGATTAGAATGAGATTAAGAAACACCTAGAGACACACCTCACAAATGAGGTGGTGGAGGGGTATTTATACCCTTTTACAATGAATGACCATGGAGCCCTTGTCTTCTAGACATTTACAATTTAGCCCCTTTGACTTATAGTCTTTGACTATTTACCATCTACCTAACCTATTACACAATAATATTTCATTATTTATTACAAGACATTTATCTCAATAAGATCGTCACTTTTATCAATCCTAACAATCTTCCCCCAAGGGACGATCATTGAGATCTCTCTTTGATTGCATTAATGATCATCATTTCCTTATTCGTAACAATCTCCCCCTAAAGGATGATCATGAATGAACTTTTGATATGAATAATAAAGCTTATACGTTTTTGAAACTTGGACATCATTAATCTTCGTGTTGATCACCACTTATTTCCAGATATCGGACGAAAGACCTTCGCGGTTAAGTGATTGATTTCAAATTTGTTGTCTAAGACAACTAAGAACCGGTATCCTTGAAGTATTGGCAACGTAAAAGAAATCATTAACCACCCAAGTACAAAAGGGTTTAAAAACGCGAAAAAACCACATTTCTAAACCAAACCGAACATGATTAGCAAGTTTATATCATCAATTATCAAAACACTAAACATCAATCACTTAAAAAATAAGCAATATTCTCCATAAATAAAAAAAGATAAAAATGCCGAAAGGGTTTTTTATTATGACCAAATTAGATACTCAATCCTAATTAAATAAACATGTCTTCAAAAACGCATCAATAATTTCATTCCGTGAATAATATCATCTACTTATAGTTGAATATATTTATCCATAATCTTTTCTTGTTCCTAACCAAACATGTCCTTTAAAACCTGAAATCGAATTATTATCTTTTAGAAATCCGTGAAAGTCTATAAGATAAGATAATCCCCTTATTTTTTCATAATATTAAATGATATATCGACTTTTTTTTCATAAGAATAACTGCAATCTCCAATCTCACGGTGGAACTACCTGGTCTACCCTTCTTAAAAATATTATACTACATACATGGATTATTACATTTTATAATTAACCATGAATTTAATTTTATAATTTTAATTTAAATTAACCCGATGTGATCCCCTATAAGAAAAATTGTATTTTCAGTCATAAAAAATTTAAAAAAAAAAAAAAGCTTTTGAATTTTTGAAAAAAACACATAATACAAAGTTTATTTTGTTTTTTGCACTTAAAGCAGAAATGACTCATTGAAAGACAGTCTGCTAGACTAGTACTCATGGAGAAGCTGCTGTGGCCTACCGGTGATTAGCTTAGAGTGCTTTTGCCATGTATATTGATTTTATATTTCCTGAATAAATTAGGAGTCAGTAATAAATTTTACAAACCATTTTTTTTTTATAGCTTTCCGGTAAAATATTTCTGGCAAAAAACATGACCAATTTATCTCATAAATGTTGTTCCAGCAACAAAGTATTTGTATGCGGTACGTTTTTCTCCTGCCAAAATCAGAAAGTACGTCCGGTACTTATACAAAGTAACGCCGCACTAATATACTTATTCCTTCCAAACAACCCTTTTAACAAAAACAAAAAACTGTTTTAAAATAAAAAACAAATGAGAAGAAACAAAACCAAAAACCCCCAAAAAACTCCAAACCCCCCCCAATAAAAAACACAAAAAAACTCCAAAAAATTAAAATTAAACCATTGTGGAAAAGGAATTTATATTCTTATGTTCAAAATCTTTGAATTCTTGTATTATAGTATATTATGTGTTAAAATGAAAAAAATAAAGAAAAATATTTTATGCCTTGTTTGCTTAAAATTATGAATGCTTATGCTTGCTTCTTGCTTGCTAGATGTTGCTTATTAAGCTTAGATTCCCTCAAAAATTAAAAACTAAAAATTAAAAATTACAAAAGCTTAACTTAGCATTTGATGAGAACCTAATATCGAATGAATTCGCAGTTAAGTTATATAACATTTGATGAGAACCTAATATCGAATGAATTCGCGGTTAAGTTATATAACACCCCCATTTTTGACATATAGCAGCGGAAGCTAATCTGGGGTATTATTTCATAGTACAACAATCATAATCATAGAAAATGACTCGATAGAGACGTTTTTAAAAGATAAGTTATCATTCATTATTTCATCAGAGTTTTTACAAATAGAGGTCCCAAAATATACATGAAAACATAAAGTTTGAATGATAACAGTTTAGCCATCTTCAAGTCCGTGCCACTCCGTGTCATAAGATGTTCAGTTATCTGAGATAAACATGCTAAAAAGGTCAACACAATGGTTGAGTGAAATTCATAGGTTTATAATAAATAGTGTGAATACAAGTCATCATAAGAGTGGGTTACGTTGTTATACACCTATAAGTATAATAATTGCAATGGGTACAATTATTATGAAAAATAGTATTATTGCGTCTAAGCTCATGGCACTTAAACTGACTTGTGTATATATCAATAATGATATATATAAAGATAATGGCCCCCGTGTAGGTAATTGCCATATACGTATAAGCTTCAAATATAGTGCGTTTGGTTACCTATCCGGCTAACAGAAACGGGATTCGTCAACCCCAATAGGCCTATTCACAATATTTGCGTTCACTCGCAATGCAAGTAATTAATGGTCCATGATGGTGGGGGTCTTTTGGCATAAAGGGACTTAGACAACAGATGCCAATAATAATCAAGATAGCATACATTTAGAAAACACTTGTATTCATGGTTTATATGCATGTATCCCCCTCACGGGTTTATGCGAAATAGAATATTTAAAAGAGAGGCTATGAACTCACCTTAACACTATAAGGGAAATCTGATGGATGCAAAAGTATGTCAAGTGAAAGGTAACGTCGTTCGTCACGCCAACCTGGGGGTGATATGTCAAGTCTTTAAGTGTGATAGTTTATTTATTCAAAAACTTCATAAGTTTAACTTATATCTTTGATTTATTATGGAATTATTGTTATCACTGTTCGGGATATATGCTATCATAATATCAAAGGCCACACAGTATTGTTAGAGGGAGCAGTGCACTTAAAATTGTAAACCCAGCAAAACCGTCAAAACAAAATACCCAAATTGCAACCCCTCACATGAAACTCTTAGTAAACGTGATACGATAAGATTTTAAGGTTTCTTCAAAAGTTAGTCGATGATAAGTTACATTAAATATATAACGAAATAATGCGTCGATTTATGATTAATAACGATAAATGTGTCGTGTAATTAAATAAAAATAAGTTTATTAATATTAATATATATTTTTATAAATTCAAAATCATAAATATTAAATTTTATAATTTTAAGTTGCAAAATTGGCAATATATACCCTGATATAAACTTTTACAACTTTAGTCCTTTTATAATAAGTATATATATAATTTAAACCTTTAAATCTTTTGAAAATTGGAAAATAGGTCCTTATTAGTTAAACTTAGAATAAAGATATTTTTCAGCCATTATTAGTTATAAATTTCAGAAAGTTACGATATATACCCATATGCATGAAAATATTTGCAAAACAAGTCCAAAAAGCCATGCAAGCTTATTTTAAGATTCCAAATGATACTTGCAGGTTATAGCTTATTGGAATAAGCTAAAATAAGATGTTTTAACATAACAAAAGTTTAAAAAAGGGTTCGTTAGCTAGAAAATCAAAACGGGTCGTTTTTAGGGTTTTAATCAAAAACACATAGGTTTGAGGATTCAAAGCTTCAAACAAGAGTTTATATATGATATTAAGAGTAATATGAACATTATAATACAGATTATAAGTTTACGGAACAAGATCTTAGGCTTACTTGAGCTAAAATGGGTCAAAATGGGTTTTTCGGGTTCGTACGCCTAGTAACGACTTCAAGACTTTATTTTTCTTGCTTCTTGGTTTCTATTATGAGCTCAGGGACTTCTCTTGATCTTCCTTGGTCTGAGTTAGAACTCCATTTGATAGTGTATGAGTTTTTGAGGTGTGTTTGAATGGTTATGCATGTTTCGGCTTATATAGTGTTCAAATGGCCTTGGTGCCCAAGTTTAGAGTCTTGCTTAGTGTCCTAGCTATCTTAGCTGAATCATGGAAGCTAGCATGATAAGTATTGAAGGCTATAAGAGTATCTAAGCAAGGTGGAAGGTTTTGGAGGTTCGGTTGTAAAGGGGGTAACAAGGAGGTGACTTGGCCAACATGGTGGCCAAGGAAGGAGGTAAAGGTGCTTGTAAGTTGCTTGGTAATGTCATGGTGAGGTCATGGAGGTGCTAGGATGGGTGCTTGGGTTTAAAATAGGTCAAAATGGAAAAAAAATGTATCGGGTTGGATTAGGGTTAGGTTAGGGTTTTTAGGGTTTAATTTTAAGTTAAGGCTAGGGTTTAGGATGGTTTAAGGTTTAGGATTAGTGTTAGGATTATGGTTTAGTGTTTAGGATTAGGGTTTAGGGCTTAGAATTAGGTTTTAGGGTTTAGTTTTAAGGTTAAAGTAAAATTAGGGTTTTAGGGTTTTATTTAGGGTTTAGGATTTTAAAACATGGATTAGGGTTAAGATTAGGGATAGATTAGGGTTTAGGATTCATGCCATTATGTCTTGTAACCAGTGTTTAAAGTGGTGAATATGTTTAAACATGGTTTAGGGAGCTTAAATGACCTAATTAGTTTTAGGCATTAATGACATGTACATTGGGCTTAAATGTTGTACATGACATGGAGGGAAAATAAGATTTCAAATAATGTATAATGTACAACTTGTACAAAAGTATGAAGAGCATGTACATTTAGTTTTATATGTAACAATACATATAAGCTTGTACATTTATTTTATATGTATAAATTACATATAATTAGGGTTTAGATGTAAATGTTAACGTTTAATGCTTGTTTTAAAATAACGTTTTGAAAAGTACGTTGAATGGATAATGTACTTGTTAAAAATAATATTAAGATATAGACTTGACATATTAAGATGTTTACATGATGTAAACATGGATAGAGATGGCATTGATAGAGGTTGCGTGAGCTCGTTTACTTTAGAGATGCAAGTTACGTTGCATAATGAGATAAAGCAAAAAATTTCCCTGTAAAAAGGTGGTATATATAATAGATGGATATTACAGTGCATCTAATTTAATAGATGGATAATTACATTGATGAAAAATACGGGTTGTTATAGTCTCCCCCCTTAAAAGAAATCTCGTCCTGAGATTTAGTTGGATGCCGGAGTGATGTTTGAAAACAGATGTGGATACTTGGCACGAATTTGATCTTCGCGTTCCCACGTAAATTTTGGTCCTCTTTTAGAGTTCCATCTTACTTTGGAAATAGGAATACGACTTTTTTTAGTTGCTTGACTTCTCGATCCATGATCTCTACTGGTTCTTCCACAAAGTTGAGTTTGTCATCGAGTCGAAGCTCTTTCATTGGAATGACAAGGGATTCGTCAGATAAGCATTTCTTTAGATTAGAAACATGGAAAGTACTGTGGATATTACTGAGCTCTTTAGGAAGCTCAAGTTTATATGCCATTGGGCCAATCCGTTCAAGGATTTTGAAAGGTCCAATGTACCGAGGGTTAAGCTTTCCTCATTTTCCGAATCGGATGACACCTTTACGAGGTGATACTTTTAACATAACACGATCTCCAACTTGAAATTCTAAAGGCTTTCACCTTACATTGGCATAACTTCTCTGCCGATCTCTTGCAGCTTGCAAGCATTGTCGAATTTGCACTATCTTTTCAGTGGTTTCATGGATTATTTTTGGTCATGTGAGTTGAATATCTCCAACTTCGGCCCAGCAAACAGGTGATCTGCACTTTCAACCATAAAGTGCCTCGAATGGTGCTGCCTTAATACCGGCATGGTAACTGTTATTGTAGGAAAATTCTACTAATGGTAAGTGTTTTTCCCATCTTTTTCCAAAATCTATAACACAGGCTCGAAGCATGTATTCAAGTGTTTCGATGGTTCTTTCACTTTACCCATCGGTTTTGGGATGATATGTCGTACTCATGTCTAATTAGGTTCCCAAAGCATTTTGTAATGATTGCCAGAATCTGGATGTGAAATGACTGTCACGATCAGAGATGATAGATATTGGCACGCCATGCCGGGAGACTATTTCTTTGATGTATAGCCTTATAAGGGTTTCCATACTATCTGTCTCGCGGGTAGGGATGACATATGCGGATTTGGTGAGGCGATCGACAATGACCCAGATTGTGTCATGTCCGTTTGAGGTTTTAGGTAATTTTATGATGAAATCCATTGTTATTCTCTCCCACTTCCATATATGAATCTCTCGTTGTACCAGTAAGCCGGATGGCTTCTGACATTCTGCTTTAACTCTAGAGCATGTTAAACACTTGCCAACATACTCAGCGATAATTGCCTTCATGTTAGGCCACCAATAGAGTTTCTTTAATCCTGATACATTTTATCAGAACTTGGGTGAATGGAATACTTTAATTTATGGGACTCATGCATGATCAAGTCTCCCAGATTACCAAAGAGTGGTAACCAACTTCGATTCTTGATACATCGGGTTCCATCAGGACGTATTTCAAATGATTTGTCCATTCCTCATAAGTTTTCAGCCTTGATGTTTTCTTCTTTGAGTGCTTCAGTTTGAGCTTTGAGAATTTGTGATGGTAATTTTGGTTGAATGGTCATAACTAAGGATTTAACTCGAAGTGGTTTGATTCGTTCCTTCTGGCTTAAGGCATCTGCTACGACATTTGCCTTTCCAGGATGGTAGCGAATTTCACAATCGTAATCTGCAAGCAATTCTAGCCAACAGCATTGTCTCATGTTCAACTCTTTCTGATCAAGGATATGCTGAAGACTTTTATGATAAGTGAACACGGTACATTTAGTGCCATACAGATAGTGTCTCCAAATTTTAAGAGCGAACACTACTGCTCCTAATTCGAGATCATGAGTGGTATTGAGAAAAGTAGTTATAGTTAAGGTTTTAACCTTGTTCTCTATAACCTTGGCTCTTGATACCAATCTATAGCACCCCCATTTTTGACATATAAAAGTGGAAGCTAATCGGGTATTATTCATAGTACAATAACAGTCATTATATTGGAAAATGACTCGAAAGAGACGTTTTTAAAAGATAAGTTATCATTCATTATTTCATCAGGTTTTTACAAACAGAGGTCCTAAAATCTACATGAAAACATAAAGTTTGAATGATAACAGTTTAGCCATCTTTAAATTCGTGCCACTCCGTGCCATAAGATGTTTAGTTACATGAGATAAACATGCTAAAAAGGTCAACACAATGGTTGAGTGAAATTCATAGGTTTATAATAAATAGTGTGAATACAAGTCATCATAAGAGTGGGTTACGTTGTTATACACCCATAAGTGTAATAATTGCAATGAGTACAATTATTATGGAAAACAGTATTATTGCGTCTAAGCTCATGGCACTCAAACTGACTAGTGTATATATCAATAATGATATATATAAAGATAATGGCCCCATGTAGGTAATTGCCATATACCTATAAGTTTCAAATATAGTGAGTTGGTACCTATCCGGCTAAAAGAAATTGGAGTCGTAACCCCAATACGGCCTTATTAAAAATATTTGCGTTCACTCGCAATGCAAGTAATTAATGGTCCATGATGGTGGGGGGTCTTTTGGCATAAAGGGACTTAGACAACAGATGCAATAATATATCAGGATAGCATACATTTAGAAAACACTTGTATTCATGGTTTATAGCATGTATCCCCCTCACGGGTTTATGAAATAGAAGATTTAAAAGTGAGGCTATGAACTCACCTTAACAGTATAGGGAAATCGATTGATGGCATAAAGTTTATCAAGTGAAAGTAACTAGCTTCGTTAAGACCTGGGGTGATATGTCAAGTCTTAGTGTGATAGTTTATGTTTCAAAACTTCATAAAGTTTAACGTATATCTTTGATTTATTATGGAATTTTTGTATCACCGTTCGGCTATCATAATTCAGAGGCACGCAGTATTGTTTGAGGCCCAGGGGCACTTTAAATCGTAAACCCAGCTAAATACTCGTCAAAACAATTACCAAAATGGAAACCCCTCACATGATACCTCACTAGGATCGTGATACGATAATAAATTGTAAGGTTTCATATCAAAGTTAGATCGATGATAAGTACCGTTAAAATATTTAACGAAATAATGCTTCGATTTATGTTTAATAACGATAAATGTGTAGGGTTTTAATAAAAATTTGAGTTTTATGATATTAATATATTTTTATAATTTAGATAAAAATATTATATTTTATTACTTTTTAAGTTTGCCAAATTGACAAATATATACCCTTGGTTTATATACTTTAAACTTTAGTCCTTTATATATAAAGTATATATATAATTTAAACCTTTAACTTTGAAACTTGGCAAAATAGGTCCTTATAGTTATAAATTTAGAATAATTACATTTTCAGCCCCTTTAGTTATGAATTTCAGAAAGTTATAATATATACCCCTATGCACGGAAATATTTGCAAAACAAGTCCAAAAAAACATGCAAGCTTATTTTAAGATTCCAAATGATACTTGCAGGTTATAGCTTATTAGAATAAGCTAATATAGTGTTATATCGCATAACAACATGTTTAGAAAATGGATTCGTTAGCTAGATAAATCAAACGGTCGTTTTTGAGTTTTTAATCAAAAAACACATGGGGTTGAGGTTTCAAAGCTTCAAACAAGAGTTTATATATGATATTAAGAGTAATATGAACATTCTAATACAGATTATAAGTTTATGGAACAAGATCTTAGGCTTACTTGAGCTAAAATGGGTTTTTCGGGTTCGTACGCCTAGTAGTGACTTTAAGACTTCGTTTTTCTTGCTTCTTGACTTCTATTCTGAGCTTAGGGACTTCTTTTGATCTTCCTTGGTCTGAGTTAGAACTCCATTTGAGAGTGTATGAGTTTTTGAGGTGTGTTTGAATGGTTATGCATGTTTCGGCTTATATAGTGTTAGGCGATTATGAGATTAGGGCTTAGGATTAAGGTTTAGGGCTTAGTTTTAGGTTTAGGGTTTAGTTTTTAGTTGAAAGTGAAATTAGGGTTTAGGGTTTTGTTTTTAGGGTTTAGGGTTTTAGATTAGGGTTTAGGATGAATTAGGGATTAGGTTTAGGGTTTAATAGTCATGCATTATGTGCTTGTACCTTGTGCTAAAGTGGTGTAAAGTTTAAACATGGTTTAGGAGCCTAAATGACCTAATTAGGTTTTTAGGCATTATTGACATGTACATTGAGCTTAAATGAGTTGTACATTGACTTGGAGGGAAAATATGATTCAAATATTGTGCATTGTACACTTGTACATATGTTTTAAGGCTTGTACATTTATTTTATATGTATACATTACATATAATTAGGGTTTTGATATAAACGTTTACGTTTAATGCTTGTTTTGATATAACGTTTTGAAAAGTACGTTAAATGGATAATTTACTTGGTAAAATGATATTGAGATATAGACTTGACATATTAGGATGTTTACATGATATAAACATAGATAGAGATAACATTGGTAGAGGTTACATGAGCTCGTTTACTTTAGAGATACAAGTTACGTTGCATAATGAGATAAAGCAAAAAATTTCCTTGTAAGAAGGTGATATATTTATAATAGATGGATATTACAGTGCATCTAATTTAATAGATGGATATTATTGTGCATCTAATTTAATAGATGGATAATTACATTGATGAAAATTGCGGGTTGTTATAAGTTATGTTTGGACTATGAGGTGAAAAAAGGAAAAAAAGTTGGTTAAGAAAGAGCTTATTGTTGCTTTAAAGAGAGAGCTCTACTTTGTGAAGTTCATCATAAACCCTGAGAAAGATGATTTTGAGCCTGGATTCATTTTGGGAAGATCATCCCGAGACTAGCTCAAGGAGTTGTTGATTTCGGTAACGGGGTAATCACCATTTATCTCGAACCAGATCCTTTTGAGGAAGATTCGGAGAAAACAGGAAAGAGCTTAGACGATTGGGATCAATTACATGATTGTTATATATGTTGTTATTATGATTGTTGAGTAGATTAACATGTTTGGTTAGGGACTACATGGTTATTATGGATCAAACTTGACTTTTTGAATGAACTTTTGATATGAATAATATAAGCTTGATGTGTTTGAACTTGGACTCTTTAATCTTTGTTTGATCACCACTTATTCCGGATATAGGTTGAAGACTCCAGTTAAGTGATTGATTTCCAAGTTGTTTGTCTATGACAACTAGACTTTATCCTTGTGAGGATTGGCTAAGTAAACGAACATTAACCCAAGTACAAAAGGGTTTAACGCTAAAACACATGTCTAACGAACTTGGTTTAGCAAGTTTATATTACTCATCATCAAACATGAATCACACTTAAAGCATTTTTCATAATAAAAGATAAAGGTAGAAAGGGTTTTTTTATTATGAACAATAGATAATCTTTCTAAGTAATTAAACATTCTTAAATCGATTATAATTTCATTCGTGAATTATTCATCTACTTATGTTTATCCATAATCTTTCTTGTTCCTTAAACAAACATGTCCTTTATATCCTGAATCAAATTATTATCTTTAGATCCGTTACAGTCTATAAGATAATTCCCTTTTCGTAATATTATCGACTTTTTCTAAGAATACCCAATCCCGTGGAATGACCTGGTCTTACCTAAAAATATTATACTATATACGTGGGTTATACTTTTACCCGTGTGTTTTCCTATAATAAAATTGGTATTTTTAGTCATTATAAATTTAAAGCTTTTGAAACACACCAGGAATTAAAATCTCACTTGAAAGGGTTCAAGCGAGTAGAACTAAGTTAAACTATGATCAAAACCTAACTATTCCCCACACAGCGGCGCCAAAAACTTGTTGCGGTTGTCGTAAGGGACTTCTACAATAAGTTTAACAACTCCCTAGGCAGTGTACCTAATCGATGTAATGTAGGATAGGCAAGACTCAGAGGTTGTTATCGTTCTCTAGAGGAATAGGTTGGGAAGGCTTGATCACGGTCTAATATAATTCTAAGGGTTGAGAGAAGATTATTTTTATGTTTATAGGAAAGCAGGTAAAATCATATATTTGAGAGGTTGGTTTGGTTTTAGCTATTAAACTAAATAATAATTTAAGCTACTGGTGATAACAATATAATAAAAGATTGTGTTCATTTAATCATGTATTACTCCCTAGATTGCTTCTCCTAGTGTTGTTGCTTTGTCACACTTGTGATGATCTATGTAATTATTTCCTAAGTCATGAACGAATTACACGAACCCGTCGTCTATTTAATATTCTGTTAAGGCAACGCACAAGTAAGGTAGTATGAAGACTATTACAAGGCCCCTAAGAGTATATTAAATGCATTTGAAATATATTAAGAGTGGATCAACCATATAAGGGGCAAGGTAGTATGAAGACTGTTACCCGATGGTATCCTTTCTACACAATCATGTTTTCCTAGACATATCAACAGCGATACAGACAAAAGCTGGTTTTCTAAGACCTAACATGCATATTCATCACAAGAAGCAACACCACTAAGATCTACATTCTAGGTTTCATACAATCATAAATAAACACAATAGAAGGTTTAGCCAAGCATGTTAAAGATAAAGCAAGAACAAATAAGAATCACACAACAAGACATATTGAATGATTAAGATAGTCTTACTTGATTAAAACATGAATTGAAGGAAGTACAATAGGGTTTTGAGGCCCTAAAATCGTCCCTAACAGCTGCTAAACGAACTAGGGTTCGTCCCTTTCTTTTACTCTAAAGTTACACACTTAAAACCCTAATTTCGGGTTTGTATATATAGGAAAATCGCTGCGACGGCGTCGCGTTTTAATCGTGACGCCGTCGTGAAAGAGAATATTCTAGATAATGGGCTGGGTCGTGCATTCTGACGCCGTCTTGAGATCTTGTGACGCCGTCTTGGTATGAATTGTGACGGCGTCACGTGTAATCTGTGACGCCGTCTCCAGCTGCTGAGAACATAATCTTGAGAGATGTTGGTGTAGGTCCGTAGTCTTGTCCGTTTCTTCTCCAAATGAGCCCAAGTCACGTGTATTTCCTCCAAATGCCTTCCAAATGCTGAATACCTGAAAAGGAACGATTAAGTACCTATTTTGGGCATAAATGCACGATTTAGGGGGTTAAACGACCCCGAAAAAGTGTATAAAATGACACCTCATCAGGCCCTTAGTACGAATAGCTAGATACAAAGTGCGAGCCATGTTAGTAAATTGGAAACTTGTTAGCATCGGGTGTTAGTGGGAAACATATAGGTATATCTTTCAGATTAGTTGGAAGGCTTAATGACTGTGAACTGTAAAGGTCAATTCCTTATGGGGCTCATTCCATTTAGGAATCATAGGTTAGGTATTGATGTCCATTCGGACCTAATGACTTTAGACACATTTACTAAAAATTGTGGTTAGACATTGTGCGCAAGATTATGATTATTGAACTTTGTATTAGCTAAGTATATGCGTTCATCTCTCCTAGTTGTTTGTCATTGTAAGATCAATTTAGATAATTTAGGTTTATTAAACATGATCGTGCGGATCTACAACACAATTTGCCTTTTTATTGCTTTCTTAGGTAGATTGTCATTTCAGTTAGACAACTAGAGAATATGCACCATTCTTAGGGTCGACACTCGTACTTACCAATCACTACACTACTACACGATAGGGTACACTGCTCTTTAGTGTGTAGGAATAGTCTGGGTAGTATAGGTTTTATAAATGTAAAACCTGACATTCCATTCGGACACATCAATATGGCAGTTTCAGTTATGAAGATTTGGTATGGAATTACAAACACACATTGTATGACTATCCAAAGATGCATGGAATAAAATGACTTTATTTTAGTCATAAACCTTTAAAAGGTCAAACTGACCCA